>OX456991.1:22626181-22931092 GCA_949752705.1 Callimorpha dominula
ATCCTATTAATGTGGATATCTAGTGTTTCTATCAATTTTGTAGCCTGATTTAGAAGTAGAAATAATGACGATATAAATTTCAGTTCGCTTGCAATTACTTGTATTAGAATAACGTAAAATATAATTAGAAACGTTTCGGTAACACTAGAAAGCAAATACAATTATGTTCTTAAAAGTAATAATAGACGTATACATATATAAAAAACGACCACAGAGCAGGAATTATATGCGTTAAAGATTAGGCGAGTAAGATGCGAGTTTAGATGACATTTTGTGCTCTGCGGTTAAGACGATATCAGTTCGGGAAATGTCAACCAAGTTATATAAAACTGCGTAAACAGTTTGACATAGTTACGCCATATGCGTTGACCTTTATTATTTTATATTCACGTGTACAAAGTAAAGAGAAATCTATGCTTACATTGGGAAATCCTAGAGTGCATACATTTTCTATACCTAGGTGCTTGCAGAGTCAACTTGTAGCAAATTTTCCAAAGTTTGAGTGACACTTAACATACGGATGTATTATTGCAGAGTAATGCTAAGGTTATTTCGAACGCTTTTCACAAGGTGAGGTGGGTTTTCTTTGTTCCAAGTCGCCGGGGTCAATAGAAACAGTTTCCAGGACGTATAAGGAATGCTTTGTAAGATAGACAACCCGCTTCTAGTGGCAATAGATCTGATATCGGAGACTGTTGATTGTACTTCTAAACTCTGTGTATTTACCAACATAAGCTGGTAAATATGAAATTCCATATTATAGGAAGGCTTTTTCGGGATATAACTTGCCGAGTTCTGTATATGCTAAGTTTGTCCAATGTCAATCAATAAATATTGGCTTTGAGATAAAACAATAAGTTTTAATTTAAAAATTAAATTTTTTTGTCAAGTATTTCGATAATTTTATTTTCGTAGTTTTTTTATTAATTATTAGAAAATGGCAGTCTAACCAGGATAAGTTAGGATAGTCGGTCAGTATTTTAAGCACTTTGAAACATTAGTTTTTTATGGTGTATTGCATGACATTAAATTTGTATAAAACCAAAGATTTACTTACCCACTGGAGCTTTTTCTTGTGATAGTTTATGATTACGTAAGTTTTAGATTACATTTGAAGATCTTAAGATTTACCCGTTGTTCGGGTTAAAACACTAACATCGACAGGACACAAGTACCAGCCATTTATAAAAAGCGATTATGTTTGTAGGAGAACAACCATCAACGCAGCCTCGATGCAACAAGGATTTCGAGACGTTCAGGAACCAGTTGGACTGTAACGAGTTCTTCGTGTGTGTCAACAGACAGCCCGTGAAATTCAAGTGTCCAGCTGACCTCGCGTACAGCCAGGTATCTTCCGCATAGCAAAAATTTCGATCGAGTGAATGGTGCACTCGTAATTTCTTTAGTTATTGAGTCAGTGTCGTAACATTGAATTACGAGTATTATTCGATAGACTTTGCAGTTCGCAAAATTTTATTTATTTGTTTTACAGAAAGCTTACTTTCGTTATTCGCTTAGTTTTTATGTCTAAATAGCTGCTTTATTAAATAAAGATATAGTTGGACAAATTCATTGCTTAAACTTAATTTATTGACAAAATCTATATTAACGCCAGCGAAGCGGAAGGCAAAAGCTAGTAACATATATTATATCTAATTATCTATAAACAGAATGTTACAAAAATATGTGGTCATATTTTAGGGTCATATAGAAGACCACGTAAATAACGTAAAGCGCTAACAATTTTATGAAAATTCGTGACAATACAGAAATTTTTTGAACTTGAAAATTGGCCAGTAATGCTAATATTTCCTACGAGAGAGGGGCGTAAATGAAACTATGGGTATTAAATACCAAAGGTGTTGATGTGAATCGCCAAACTTTTATGAAAATATCTGGAAAAATAAAAACAATACCATGGAAATTAACATGAAAATTCATATCACGTTGTTTAGAAAAGTGCACCTACACTAGGAAAAGCATTTTGAAGATAAAACCAGTTTTTTTTTTCAGCTAAATCAACTATGTGTTTGTCGGCGACACATAAGGCTCCTAAATTGTTACCACACTTTTCTGTAACAGCCTGTATACATAAATTGTCACATATATGACGGAGCATAACTTGAGGACCACTCAACCGATTTGACAGATTTTTTTTAATTGTCTTTTTACGCGTAGAAAAACTTTGAGTAATCAAAAGTCAGCACGGAACAAGCAATGTAGGTCCTATTTGATACTTGCACTTAAATAAAGTATTGCATAACATGCTCAATAGATTAATTAATGATATGTTTAGTTCCTAACCATTATGCGTGGTGTGCTCTTTGAGTTTGTTCATCATATTCTTTGTTATTCAATTACTATAAATAGAGAAAAAGCAAGAAAAGATAATTTATTGCAAAAACCTCAGCGTACATTTTTCTTCTTTTTGTTATGTAACCTAAGTCTATAATTTAAATACACATTGTTATTATCAACCTACTTCACAAACATAATTTTTTAGTCTATGATTACTATGTCAACGACACATTCGTTTATGTCATGTAGATGAGACGTGTCTTTCTTGACGTGGCAACATGTGGTTATTCCTTTTATTTATTTTTTTATTAAAATTGGAATTATTATTCAGAGTACGCTGCTGCTTTGCAATTTCGGGTTGACACTCAGCGTACACTAAAATGATGTAAAACATCCCAGTACTGATTTTCAGTGCCAACCGCAAGTGAAGGCTTTCTGATAACTAAATCAATTTCCTCCCTTTTTATTCTGTTTCATTTATGTAGCTGTAAGTGGACTAAGGGGCTAAGTGGTAACCGAGTAGGTTAGTACATGTTAAGGCAAAGTAGCACTAGCCAGGTCAGTTTTAGGATGGGTGACCATTCTTAACACATTGAGCCGTGGGACCCGGTTGCCATACGCACATCTGTGGCATTACTTGGGTACTTCTCTTAAATATAACGGGGGCGTTAATCAAATCAGACGATAATGAACTTATGCAAATCTTGTCCCGGTATTTTTATAGTTCCCAAACGGATATATAATAATAATAAATAATAAACTATTTTATTCAATTCAAAACAATTCTAGTAAGATAAATATTATATTTACAATCCTGATCATAGAAAACGGATTGATCGGTAGTGATCTGACTAATACCACAGATTACCGAGTAGATACTACGTACCCAATACCACTACAATCTGATATCAGAACTCCATTCTGCGACCCATGTTGAGCGGTCGGTATCCATATATTAAAGAATAAGCAATATTAGCATTTTAGAACACGTCGTATTACTGATACATGAATACGTTCAATATTACTAATCATATTTAAATGAATACGAATATATTAGTTTCATCTTTAATTTTAACACACTTTTGTTAATTTCACTTGTAACAATGTAAAAAAGAATTAACTTGTAACTTCTGCACTTCTTCTACATATAAATTTTAAGTATTCCAAAAATCACGTTCCAAGTGCGCAAAATTTGCTTAAAAAAGGCTACAAACAAATCTCTATTCCTCAGCAAAGGTGTGTTTACAGGTTAAATAACTCAAAAATAATAATAAAAAAAAAAGGTGTGGCGAAATCTGAGATAAGAATGTTTAAAAATCAAAGTTCACATTCATAATTTATTATCATAAACAAAGTTTATAGAAAAGTACATAGTCTAACTTAGAATATAATAGAATGAATATATTTTATACTATTTACTTAAAACTCAAAGTTATTCCAAATACCTGGTCTTGAAATATTTTCATACAGTACCTACATATTTATGTATGTATAAAGTTTTTATAAAGTGGCGTTTAAAGACAAGGTTGTTATGCTATTTTTAGCTTTGTTTTTCTCTCCGGTGCAGCGTCTCGATATAGTGATTGAGGATAATTCTTGCTTTAGAACGATACCTAAAGATAAATACTCGATACCTGATGTTATTGTGTAACATGTTTTTTTTTTTTTTATCCTGTGGAAACCCCCTAGGGTCATTACTCCACTGGGGCTGCCAGTGAAGTGGTATGTCGGAATCGAACCGACTAAAACCACACGGTGTTCCGTCATAAATAAGTCTGTTGCAAGGGACTCGAGTATACCCTAGGAAGTCCCCGAGAACCCTGGCAGACTTTGGTTGCCTTAAGAGGCAGCCACGACCTTGGTAGCGGGGGGCCTTGCCCCCCTTCCAGTGTAGAAAATGTAGTATGTAGGTACATTAGGTCAGTTTTATACATAAATTTGTAAAAAATTTACTATAACCCTTAAACATTGAGTAGAAAAAAAATTCCCCTATTCGAAATTTATTTTCTACTCAATTTTTAAGAGGTATGGTAAAAATTTTAGCAGCTTCTTTTACAAGAATTGTGATATACTTACCTGAATTTTTTTCTGGGATAAAAATGGATGAATAACATACAAGAACAAAATGTTAAATACTAATGCAACCGGGTCTCGTCTATCTAACCTAACTCTGCCGTAATACTGTTTAGTTACTATAATAATTTTAATTTTTAATTTTAGATCTATACATAAAATACGGAGAAGATATTTAGCGCTATCAATTGGCCGTGCTGTAAGCCCTTTGAGTTCTAGGTTTCGAAGTTCAGTATGCATGTAACTTGAAGTCGTACTAGTATACAGCAGGATACTTTCCTGTATCTAAAATGAATTATCTAAGAATCCCCATGAAATTAAGAGTTATTTACAAGACTGTTAAATCTTATTTGTTATTTTTTGCAACGTTCTAATTGTTTTCGTTGTAAAACCAAACATTGAAAGTAAATGATATGACGACAGCAAATTATGACGTCACAATCTGTTATTATTTACAAGTTTCTTAAGAACCTATAATACTAATAATAACAACTCCACACATCTTACACATGGCCGTCTGATCCCAAACTAGGCAGAGCCTGTACTATGGTAACCAGACTGCTGATAAACACACTTATATATTTCTAAATACATATATATTTTTGATAAATTACACCCAGACACAGAGCAAATGATCTTGCTCATCACACAATTATTTGTCCTGGGTGAGCATCGAACCCACGACCTCTGGCTTAGCAGTCAGGGTCACTAATCACTAGACCAACAGGCCAGTCAATTACAGTACCTATGTTTTAACGTTTGATAAAGAGAAACAAATTTGAGCTCTTGATCAACTACCGTATGTTTTAATTATTTTTATATTATACTTTCAGTATCTTGGAGTCTGCGATTACCCAACTCGTGTCGACTGCTCATCCTCTGCTATCAACACAGAAATATTTAACTCTCCACCATCATCCCCTGAACTTGCTGCACCAACTATTCCAACCCCTACTATTCTACCTTCACCGCCTATTTCTGATCCTGTAGCACCACCTGCCATTGCTCCACCTTCTGTGCCTGATGTACCATCTGCAACAATTATTCCATCCTTACCTACTAAACCTTCAACTGCCACCAACGCACCAGCTTCCTCTCAGCCCTCATTCCCTATAGTTCCCACCGGACCTATAATATCTCCAATGCCTTTACTACCTGCAGCTATGAGGCCTGATGATGTGAAAACTGTTTTAACGGAAAATTCAATAGTTAACACACAAAGTAAGTACTATTTATATTGACTAGTGTTATCGCCACAACAAGAACTCGTATTTATTTTATTAATAATAGGGGAAATCTATGATAGATGATAAAACAGTTCACTATTTAATCAAAATGAGTTATTAGTCATCATTATGACTAGTTATACCGGTAGTGCTATGATATTGGTAGGTTGACAATAGTGGATAGTTAAAAGGACAGGTATGCATAAGTAATAAGTTGATAACAATCACTTGAGTACAGATTGAGGTACGAAAACCATAACAGGTACTCTGATTTAGTTATTTTGATAGTTTATATCAATAGCGGTGATATTGTTTCTAAAACTAGTTTTTACTGAAGGAGAATTAAACCACACAATTTCTTATGATGATGTCTAGTAGTTTTTTTATTCAATATCCTTATTTCATAAAATTGATCATCAATAATTCGATATCGTCAATTTAATAAATATTTATTATAATTAAAAATTATAGATCAACACACACAGAGTCACATCAATAGTTTGCTTTGTCATATGTAAAATTATTAAAGACAAAAAATGGATAACATAATATCATATCTATAACCGCCCGTTTCCCAATGGTTGAGACTTGTGAAAAGAAATCGGACAAACTCATGGCCACTCTTTTAAAAAAACCAGACAGTTTTAACAATATTGAGTAAATATTACATCATTTATTGTTAAATGTTAATAATCTCACTACTATTATAAATGCGAAAGTTTGGATGGATGGATGTTTGTGAGTCACACACGTCAGAACGGCTGAACAGATATAGATGAAAACGGCACTGAGATAGATTATAGTCTGGAATAGCACATTCGCTGTTATTTTTATCCCGGAAAAGTGTACGGTTAAAGTAGGATATTTCCACGTGAACGAAGTCGCGGGCAACAGCTAGTAATATTATAAACGTCTGGCAAAAATGAATGGATTGAAATAAAATTTTGGCATACAAATAGTTATACCATAGTAAAATAGACCCACGCGAACAAAGACCCGGGCAAAGGCGCGGGCACAGACTAGTTACTCATATTTTTTTAATGAGTCCGCAGTACAATTAATTCTATAGTTAGTATTATAGTAACTCAGTTAATCAAAATATACGCACATTTTGCACGCAACTGTATAAAGGTTATTTACTTTTTAGAACAAAGAATTCACATAGTTATTTACATGAGACTTTATTTAATTGCTATTTGTTTCTACGATACTAAATCCTACTAATATTATAAACGTGAAAGTTTGTGAGTATGGATGTATGGATGTTAGTTACTCTTTCACGCCAAAACTTTTGAACCGATTGCCATGAAACTTGGTATGTAGATAGCTGGAGACCTGGATTAACAAATAGGCTACTTTTTATTCCAATATTCCCACTGGATCGAGACTTACGCGGGTAAAACCGCGAGGCGCTGCTAGTATTATATAAAATAGCTATTTACACAAAGAACAAAGATTGCTCAAGGTTTTAAACTCAAACGCGTGACAAGCGTATTTCGAAACTGGTATTGTTACATATTATAGAGTGATTTGCTCAAAATGGTAGCAAGCACAATAGCCACCCAACAGGAGCCAGGAGGAGTATATCTTAGAGATAGAGAGATACAAAGAGATAGCGCACAATACCTTTAGCATCAATAACTAGTGATTTAGTCGAATGAAATACAGATATGCTTACGAACTTGGATTTAACCAACTGATTGACTTTGTTTTTAACCCCGCCCCGATGCAAAAAGAAGGGATGTTATAAGTTTGATGTGTATCTCTATATGCCTATCTGGGGCATCATAATTTCTAAACGAATGAATCAATTAGAGTATTCTTAGCTATAATTCGGCTGGCTTGTTGGCCTAGTGGTTAGTGACCCTCACTGCTATGCTACAGATCGTGGGTTCGATTCCCACCTGAGTCTGTGAGCCTAGGTGTTCTTTGTGCCCGTTGTTTATATATTTGTAAAGTCCCCCGCGACACAGGATTAATTCCTAATGCCAGAGTTGTCTTTCTTAAAAAAAAAAAAGAAAATCTGTTTAACTGTTCAGATATCATTAGCTTTTTTTAATTTATACTTGTTACCAATGGAGAAAATCATTAAGTTGCTACAAATCCTAAAAATTGTACAAGTTTTTTATGCAAACGCTTAACCATCATGTAATTAGCTTGCTTCCCAATTTAGTTATTTAAAACAAAAGGTGTGCAAGGAAGTAAAACCGATGTCATTAGTCTGCTGTACCTACCTACATAAATTCTGCAAAATTAAGGGTCCAAATCCAAACAAGCGTCTAGTTCGCTTTCTTTATATCGCTTACCAAAGCTTGCACTGACCCTGGATCAGACGAAATTGTTTTTCAGAGCTCTTTGGTCAACGCTTTCATTTTCAGTTTTATGTCCATAACAATCACATACCAATTTATCAAAAATCTACTTTTATTGTAAACAAAAACACTTAATGAATTTAAATTCAATTAAGTAGCTTTCAATTTTACACCTTCTTTAACATTATAATATTATATTCCTACCGCTTTTTAATTAAATTAGTATTTGGTGTCAATTTCAATTAATCACTAAATAATAAAATTTAAGTATTTACCTATTTAAATATTGTAATAACAAGGTAAGGCCAGCTGCAGACACCCCGATCGTCTCTCAAAAGAAATCGTGTTTGAATTTCGCTTTTTGTGCACCCTTTGCCACCTGGCGCCTAAAGCGATCGCTCCTCTATCTCTACCCCAGGGACGGCGCTGACCACAGCGTGTTGACCACAGAACTGAGAATAAGTAATTACCATTTCTGTGGTTCTGTTGACACTTGAAACGTCAGGTTTTATCACTGGAGATTCGTCGAATATTAGTTTAGTATTCAATATGCAGCATTTATTAAATATATTTAATATATTATGCCCAATAATTCAGTTTTAATGACCAATTCATTCAGTTGTATTGATCGAGTGAGAACATAATATTGATTTGTCAATATTGGATTTTGTTTTGAACGCGTTCCTTACGCTGAATATGTAGCAGCATAACAAGGTCTCTAGTTAAAATACTACATATTATGTTATTACATCGTAAAAGCGATTTTTATTAGTATAACCATTAATGATTTCAATGCTTGGACTTTTAGGGTCTTCATACTAAACACTCGTTTTTGAATCAAGTTCTTTGTAACAAACTTAAAAAGCTAGAATATTTCTTCTAAAAAGTTTGTAATTCTCGAGAAATTCTGCCATTGTAATAAGAGCTAAAAACAGAATAAAGCTGTTTCTTCTAATTTTTTAGGCTTAAAGGGGGCCTAATAAAGCGATCTAGAACTACAAATATTATAAGCAATCAGCTTTAAATAATTTAATAATAATCCGATTAATTTAATAATAATCCGATTAATTTAATAATAATCCGATTAATTTAATAATCATCCGATTAATTTAATAATAATCCGATTAATTTAAATCCAACGTTAACCGATCGTGGACTCCGCCCGTGGCATAGAGTCCATGACCGTGATAGGTGCAATTCGGTCGAAATTTGACACGTAATCAAACAGGTATCGCACCTTACAAATATTATCGCGGTTAAGTCCTGTTTACATCTCTCGTATGTTTACAAGTTGCGAAAGTTTAAATCGAAAACATATTCAAACATGTATGTTAGTGAGCTCATTGAATATAGCTGTTAAAAGAAGTACCTGATACCAGGTGTTTCTATTGCGAAATTGACCACAAACGGATGATGTTATAATGCCTTCATATATTTACTTTAAGTGTTTTAACAATTAAGACATTCTAACAATGCTGGACGTATTACTTTACATTTTATTATAAAACCTTATTTTAATGAGTCGATTAAAATTTAACGGCTTAATTAATTTTTAAAACTCAGTATAACTGCTAATTTCTCAATCCTACTTTTTTCTTACGTTTGTTTGTTTGGTTGAAAGCGCTAATCTCAGGAACTACCGGTTCGAATTATAAAATTGACTGGCCTGTTGGTCTAGTGGTTAGAGACCCTGACTGCTGAGCCAGAGGTCGTGGGTTCGATTCCTATCTGAGTCTGGGTGTTCTTTGTGTTCGTTGTTTATATGTTTGTAAAGTCCCCCGCGACACAGGAGTAATTCCTAATGCGGGAGTTGTCTTTTTTTTAAAAGAAAAAAATATATATTTTTGTGTTGGATAGTCCATTTATCGAGTAAGGCTATGGGTTATATAACATCACGCTACGACAAATAGGAGCGGAGCATCAATGAAAAATGTTGCAAAAAGGGGAAAACTTATTCCTTTTGAGAGCTTCCGTTGCGTGCACTGCGTAAACGGCTAAAGTTACGCAAAAATCATGTAAGACGGAATTGTTCCCGTGCGGTTTTCTTTTAGAACTTTAAAAGAAAAGTTCTAAAAAAAAACCGCAACAGCATATGTCTGTCTTTTAAGGACTCACTATAACCTTTTTTATCGTAATCAAATTTGTTCTAAAATAATGATTTATTTGCGAAGGTGTTTTTATAAACATGATAATCCTTATCAAAATAAATACGTTATTCATCACATGATCAATTTTGAATAAAATTGCCCTTGGCATTATTTGATTTCAATGACTATCTTAGGAGATATCATAGTTTTAAAATTGCGCGCATTTATGATGTGCAAGGCGTATGTTTTTGCGATATATCATCGTATAATAATACTTTTTAAATAAATAAGTTAGTTTTGTATTTGTTAATTTCTATATATTTTTTCAATTATTTCTTGACTATATAAATAGGCACTTACGGTTCAACATAGATACTTACACGTACACGTACATAATTTCATTATGTAGTAATTTTATATTGTTTCGCTAATTCTTTTAACTTTTGTTTTTTTTTTCCTTATTTAAGTATTTAAGCAAGAAAATAAAACTTAAAATATCGTGTACGCAAAAGTAGTTAAAAATACCTACTACAAAAATACTACTAATTATAATATAATATCTACATAATATTATTATATACCCATATTTTACAAGACCCCAGTACATTTACTCACCGTTCTTTTATTATTCCTGTTCGTTCCCGTGACATTTTTTACTATAGTTATAGTTTAATTCTTACTGATCATAGCGTGATGGACCTAAAATAGCTTCTTAAAGTAATGGTATATATTTTAGTAGGTTGTTTCCTGAAATTAACGCGGGTGAGACGGCGGGGCACAGCTAGTTAAACAATAAAAGTCTTGAAACTTACTAAGTTGGAATACACTAACCTTATATATAGGTATACAATATTTATATATACAAATAAATAATAGTTATATCTACAAATATATAAAGACTCGACTAAGTCAAACTGTTAAAAGCAGTTTTGTGGACCTTTGAACTAAAATAAGGCTTAAAAAAATGTCAAAATAGATAAAAAAGAAAACTAACTTTGGTAGTAATAATGATCGTCTAGTCTAGACTGTTATTATTAGACCATTATTATTATTATTAGACCGTTATTACTGATATTGTCCCACTGCTAAACACTATTATTGTGAAACAAAAATAATCTGCAAATGTACTAATTATAATTTTTTTCTCCAGGTTGGACTTCGACTCACATAGCCACGTCTCTTCAGGATGCTATAAATCAACTTAAACGCAGAAATAACATGAAATCCAACATTTAATTTTCGGATTATTTTACAATTATATTTGTACTTTATATGATACTTCTAACTTAAACTCAATGTTACGGTTATCTCGTAACCTATTTATTACTGCACCATACCTGGACGCATGTGTAAACAAATTTACATATTTAAGAACTCTCAGTTATGCATCTAATGTTTTGCCTGCACCATACAAATGACTGATAATTACTTTATGGTTACTATAATACTTAGGAACGCCAGAGTTGGATCCTTCAAGTTTAATAACCATGATAATTATTAATAAATATTGTGCGATGAAGCAAATGTTTCGGAATCAAATTAGAATAGGTGTTAAAACTCAATATAAGACTCAATCTGGTTTACCTTTGTCTTGGATGATCTATCAAGTGTCAGTTGATTGTCTATTAACTGCATGGCTAGAAGGCTCATCTGGTTCCACAAAAATTAGTGATCGATGAATGTATATTGACAGTGTTAAGTCAATCAATTTTAAACTCAACATTCTATAGGATAGATTTGGCATTTGGATGAGCATTATACGGTTTCAAAAAAAGCGCAACAGAAATTGTATGACTGTGTATGACATACGTACGTACTAATAAATCTCCTACAATAATGTGTAAGTGGTTTACTTCGAAACCGCGTCAAAATCCACACAACGTTTTGGTGTGATAATCTTATATTTAGACAAATGGGGTTCTATTTTAATATAAAGAAATGTAATACTATGTGGCTCATACAACACAACAAGATTGTTATGAAATTCGTAACGCCTTTTATTATTTTTTACTTGATAGGAAAACAGGTTCTTAGTTGTCTGGTTTGCTTAAATTGAGTAAAATCCTTATTAGGTGTGGCTCTTGCGAATCTATTAACATACTTGTCTAAGTAATATTTTGTATTGCATTTACAATTTGTCTACCATTTCAAAATTAATGGTTGTACATCTAGTACGCCCGTTTCGCTTTGTTTGTTATGTATGTATTACTTAATTATGCCTACCACTTTAGATTTAATGTATTTAAGCGTTTCACTGAATAAACTATTTCAAAGAGATTATTTTGTATTACTTATCTTGTTATAATTTAATTACTTATGTAATTAAAAAGATTTCGAGCCGTGGTTTTAAATATGAAAGGCAAAACAATCAAACTAGTTGAAGCCTGTACAGAATGTTACACAAATAATTTTCAATGTTCTGAAACCTTGTGTATAGTTTCAGAAAATTGAATACATAAACTACTACTTCGTTTATTAGTCACTTAAATAATGCAACAATAGTATTTGAACGCAAGAAATTTATGATACCTATCTACAAAATAATGTCTGTGCTATGACTTATCTTTTTGCCAGCATCCGAAGAAAGAAATTTAAAAAATTATGTATTTTACAAGAATATTGTATTTGTCATGGAACGTGAAACCTAACTGCACTGATGATGCTCTAGTTTATTTATGATGATCATCTCGTCCGCATCAAGCGTTGTAGGTTAGATTCCCACCGGGAATATTGATGTGATCCACATTTTTGTAAAATAAGCAGCAGAGGAAGATTTTAGGTAGGTGTCAAGTACTATATTTTAAAATAGGAAAAAGAAATAAATAAATTTGAAAAATTGAAAAAAAAAAAAAAATTAAAAATATCGTTTATTTACAAAATTATTATTATAGTATAAACGTTACTAAACTTAACTTACATAAGTGGTATGACTAAGAACAATTTCGACAGAGCACCAGCACGCCGTGTTGGTGCTATGTCAAGGTTCCTGAAGTTTTCAAAATTTGGCAACAATTTTTTTCGAAACAAAAACATACCAAAACTTTGTATTGGCTTCACTCTGAAGTCCATGCCATAGAGTTACTCCCGAGCGCCTCGTCAGACAAACAAAACCATTTAATAACTTACGACTTAGGTAATTTTTAGAGTAGAAACATTTACAGTCAACAGTAGAACCACAATTAAAATTACAATTGTGTATTATTATTTCATTACAATATTATTGAATAATAATTTTCTACTCCAAAAAATACTTAAGCTTGTAAACCTCCAAAAATTTAAACATCGAATTTGATATTCGTAATTCAAAAACAGCAAGCAAACTTCAAATATTTATCAGCCTTTTCTTATTAAAAACTTAACATAAGATCCTCAATGAGACTATTTTTGATAAGTATTTTAGAATGTCATGTTTGTCAACCTTGATAAATAGATATAAAAGAGTTAACCCTAATATGTATTTCTGAAGAGGCGATTTGTATTTATACCCAACTTCTGCGACACTCAAAAGTCGGGCAATTTTTATAATAAGTAGATAGGGTTAAGCTTCAGTCTGTCCTTGGAGTCGCTCCTCATCATTCAGAATCCCAACTTCTTCAACGCTTTGAGGTCCACATCGCCGTAGTAATCCTCGCTGTAATATCATCATAGAATTAATCACCAACTGTTATAAACTTTCAATCTTATTTAGTTCAATTATACTATAAACAATCATCTACAAAGGCATAGCTATAAATTTTGTTGTTTTTTTTTAATTTCTTAATATAGTTTATTGTAGATATACAACATTATGATTATATTTGCAAACAATAAACATTTTTTTTAATAGTGTTCCAAGTATGTTTCAGAAACAATCAATGGAGTGTTACAAAGTTATATGCCAAATCTTGATACTAATTAAAGTTTATTAATGCAAACGAGTTGCGATGAACTCTTAACCTGATGTTGAACTAAAAACTTTAGAGAAAATAATAGTGAATGTTTTAAACAAGCTATTAATAATATAAACAATCTACTTTAGTTAAACTAAACCAATGTTGTATAATATGTGCAAAACTTTTGATATATTTAAAACAATTTCAGCATAGATTATGTCTTTATAAAAAACAAACTCACCTGTGACACAGTCTGACGTAAAAGAAATATTATCGTAGGTACCTGGAGTCCCAGAAGGGCGGTTGATGTTACTGTCAGTATTATGAATGATTAAATAGAATAGATTTACTAAAAGAACCAAGAAAATATCATGTTAATCATAAAGGTGAAGGTATTAAAATAGATAATAGTGTGATTGTGAAAGAAAGTGTTAGGGTTTCAGTGCTTTAGTGCTGTACTACAACATACAGGAAATTAATACAACATACGTTAATTTTTTTAAATTTTTGTTTATTTTACCACTAAAAATAAAACTTAAGTATTACAGTTTCTATCAAACAACAACACTCAGTCGCAGCGAAGTAATTCAGTACATATATTTACAGGGTTATGGTGTTAAACAACGATACATCGATTTCTTACTGAATTATAAACAGAACTACATAGTTATAAATCCGAAACAAGTTATTTTTTAAATATATTTGTTCCTAGTTATAACTTTATATAGGCCGGTATTAAAGATCTCGATATAGTTTTAGAGAATGGACTGTATAAATACTTAGATACAATGTTATAATAAATATATCTATCGCTGTATGGTTTTTACTAATTTCCTAACGTGCCTCATGAAACTGTTCGAAGAAGCTACAACGAGAAATTATTTGGCAACTAGAAGTGATACATATCAACTGTAGCTCACTCACTAATATTTTTGAACCTGGAACACGATCCCAGCACACTATAAGTAATCTTTTAAGTTATCGAATTTATACGTACTACTTGACACTGTATTTGTTGCTCATAGTGCGTGGAGATTACGAGTAAAAACTATGTGAGTATTAGAAGGTTAAAGGGTGGGGAATTTTATTTAGTTCTCCTTTTGGGGGCGGGGTTTGAGTTGCTTGGTCTGGAAGGGGCGGTTCTGGCCATCTTGGTTGAGGCCGGCCAACAGCTCGCTCTTGCGGATCGTCTTCAGATCCAGATCGCCGTAGTAGTCCTCGCTGAAAATGTACGGGTACCTTACTACCTGCCTCGTCTACTAACTAGCCTTAATTCTACGTTTTATTGCCTATCATATCGACGAGTGACTTGAACATAAATGGCTATCTCAATTTCTAGCAACTTTTACTACGTGAGTGGCAACTGGTTGCGAGAATTGTGTAATATATACTTGTTTATAGCTGGCGTTAAAGAGTGAACTGCCTTGAAACGGCGACAAGAATGATATCCGTTCGCTTTTCCAAGTAATGTTATCTAACATTTGTTTTCTCGGCAGACAACTATGTGATTCGGAGCGCTCGCAAAAAGCTTTTCGACAAAACAACCGGTCAGAACGACCTTCGAGTAGCTACATCGTGACCGGCGCAGGCGCATCTCAATATCGATCTAGTCGCGATTGTTACTCGCTCATGGACCATGAAACGGATAAACATTTTAAAAGTAAGCTCATTGTTTCCTTAAATGTTTAACTTAGAATTTACTTTTATTGTAAAACCACACAGTATAATAAATTTTACCACATAAACTATAAATTAATTTGATCACAAGTATGGACACAACTCCATATGTATTTCATAATTATAGCAGGTCTGCGCCAATCACTTGCATTCCTTGTAAAACATTTCCTCTTTTAATGAAAGGCATTGATAATTTAACCTTTATGTAGCTAGTTACGGTTGATACGGCGAAATGTTTGTATGAAGGGTCATTACCATACAGTCCGTTATGTACCGGTTGGCATTGACCACGGTCATCCGCGCATGACTTACTATAGTGAGCGAACTAATTCACTCAAGTCATGTTAATTTCTAAGCGTGTCCTAAATGTCGCAAGCGTGCAAGGCTCCGGACCGCATAGCTTCGATCAACTATTCAAGTAGGCGAGCTCAACTACATGTCCCACCTATGTCTACCTATACATGTCTGTCTAGATATACAATGCTATTTAATCGTTCACTATGTAGCTAAGACATGAAGTGCAAAACGATTTGTGTTGATGTTATGTTTCATTATTTTGTGCAAGAAGAATTTGTTAGTCACAAGGACAATGTTGGTTGTGTGGAAGTGGTTATATGGGTATTGTGACACCAAGAACATGAATTTTACGAGTATAAGATTCAAATGTTTGACTAAATATAAAAGTAGCAAGTATTTTAATATGGATTTCTTGGAGTCACACGATAAGGTTCTAGGTACTAGTTGTTAATGTACCATACAAGACGCTGGCGAACACCACAGAACCAGTATGCTCAACCAGTGAGTAGAAGAGACCTAACAGTGCGTTCAAGCTGCTGTCATAATTGCTTTACTTGAACCATGTGTACAGTACATTCGCATTCAATAGTTTATCATACCAAGAGAGTTGTAATTGAATATTAGTTATGAGGTTGTGATGAACTATATTGAGAGCGAGTATTCTGCAGTGTATACATAGAATATGTACATAACATTTGAAAATGGAACTCACCATCCGGGAACATCTTCGGGGTCTTCGCAGTTGCCAGTACCGTCAGAATCACCGATCTTGAACACGGTACCGATGGGGCATCCGTACTCGCGAGCTACTCCTTCCATACAGATGTAGTATTTGCGGCAGTCTTCTGGGTGGGCGTGACGGCTGAAGGATCCAGCGTTAGATACTTCACCGGGTGCAGGACAAGAGAAACCGTTCGCTACTTCTGGGAAACACCAAAAAAGGTTACGTGAGACAAGATGGAGAAGGCGAAACCGAAATGGAGCAGTGACAGCAGTGTTCTAGTCAGAGGTATAGGTTCTGAAAGACGTTTGTGTAAAAAGATGTGATGTGCTTGAGACTGTACATCTATACACTCGATAGAAGTACCTTAACCTTACCTTACTTTTGAAACAGAGTAGATAATTCACGTGAGCCTTGAAGGAGATCTGTAAATACTAGAAGATCAGGTTACATTCTCAAGGATGGAAGGTATGTGGTTGGCACTTCTTAGTGTCGTGAAACCACAAAAGTAGAACAAGGAGACCAACAGCGGTGCTATATAGATCAAGTTACATAATGTTCTAAACTAGTGACGTACCTTCGGATTTACACTCTGGAACCTGGTCAGCCCACATGCACACGCGAGATTCCCTGTCATAAGCGAGTCCGGGGCTGCACTGGTAGCGGGATGCCTCGCCACTCCAGCAGTTCCAGAAGACGTCGCATTTGGCTTCATCAGCAAAGATACCATACAACCGCTGGCAGTGAGGGGTGGAAATTGGAGGCTCTGTGGAAAAGATTTAATGATTACAAAGAGCTTAGACAGATATGAGGTATAATAATTTAACTCAAAAGTTATTCTAAAAACCACATGATATGCCTGATAGTGACACTAAAACCGAGCTACAGACACATAATCACACAATAAGGAAAACAAATGAAACTGGTTTGGTCTAAGAAAGTAGTAACTGACTTCATATAAAAACGATTGCACCTTATAACGACATATACTTCTCAGAACGTCATTTAATTTTAAGAATAAATGGCCCATATATCAATTTAAATTCTATAAGCTTTCAATCCTAATTCAGTAATTAGATAAAAAAAAAACTCGGGACATAAATCTACCCACAAAATTGGTCATCGAAAAACTATTTTTACAAACTAGCTCTAGTTCAAGGCTAACAAACATATGGACTTATCTATTTACGAACGTTTTGCATGTAGATTGAATATCAATATCTATATATATATTATTTAGATATTCATGTTGTAAGTTTCCATGATGTAATACGGGCCTAATGACCTTTATGACATCCTGGTTGCGGTAGGTATTCCGAATAATATTATAATTTTATTATCCTTTTAAAACACGGTGTGGACTTGTGATTACAAAAAATGGCCGTGACCGCCAGGGTTATTAACTGATATTCCTTTCGATTCCTATAATTATTTTGGTGAGAAACGCGTTGTGCATTATCAGGTTGTTTTTTGTAAAAAGAACAGCCGACTTTACTTTTTCGAGAGCGTTACAATCTTATGTCATCTAATGTGAGCTGTGATATCAATAAATACTATATTACTGTCATTTCCTTGGAGTATTGTTGCTTTAGTACCTATACGATCATCAAAAAAAAAAATCCTTACCAAGCTGTGTTCTCTCGCCGCACTCAACGTTGTGGAGGTAGTCGCAGTTCTCAGTCAGGTATTTGCTGTCGGTGGCGTCGAATGCTAGACCGTTACCACATGTCTTTAATTCAGCGACACCGTTGTCACACTTCCAGTACTTGTCACAAGAGATGTGGTGAGGGTAGAATCCGAAGTCATCCGGGCATTTAAAGGATTCTTGGGCGACCGCTGTAAAAGAAACGTATCGTTAGCTGTTACTCTTATTAGATTATAAATTTATTCATATCCCGGTTGAATGGCATTACAGTAACTAATTTATGTTGTATGAGCTCAATAACTTACTTAGCATAAAATGAACTAAAAAGGGTTTGCTAAACTATGGTTATGGTGCGCTGCTGGTTTCGTAATTCGCCAGTCTCAGGTAGGGCTACTCTTGCTCCAAAGCACGCAATAGTCCCTATTGAGGCAACTACGCAGTTTTGACTTGGAATATAATGGTTTGAACACGTATTGCTTTTGTTTTCATTGACACGTCATACGCTAGTTTTGGCTAATCTCTGTTAGCAAACAATATTACGAGATGCTAGTTGCACAAACGTAATATTTTGTTTGCGTTATTCCATTTAGATTCGCGGAAGTCCTTAACTTAATAATACATGCAATTTATGATTTATTCTTTGACGTAACCTGTCGTAAAATTATTAAATATTCTAGAAGTTATTATCATTATAAGAAAATATTTAATATTCTAGAAATATTACTGATTGATATTTTTACAGGTAATTTATTTTAAAATGTTGACACCTTGTTTACGTACTGTAGTGACTTCCCTGAACCGATGTTATGTCATTGATGTCACAATATGTATGTCACCTGCACACGTTGACATTTGAAAGAGGATAGCTCTCATTCGTGCAGTTTCATAACAGTTAAGAGTTCCTCAATTTTGTGTGTAACCCCAACAATATTAGACTCATAAAAGAAATCAAATGATCCAGAAGAGTTATAAACTATAGTTGAACACATAATCTCTTTCAAGTCATCAATGTTCTCAAGTATGTAGGCAGCAGAAAGAAATGTTATGAAATGAATTTTTTGGCCTATTTCCCTATGGATCACATCACTTTTGATTATTCAATCGTGTGAGTCGCATCATTACAAAACATTAAAGACGGACTGCAATGAAAACTACACTAATTAGTTTATGTAATCAGAAAGAACGAGCGTATCGCCTTTTTAGGTTACTTTGTTCTAGTGTCTTGCAAAATGTGACCACATTATAGTTCCCTATTATCGAACAGAAGCAATCAACTCGTTATAGATAAAGATACCGATTACAGATTGGCAACAGTCATATACGCTAAGGTTGTATAGATGATGTCGCTTGCGGTTATATTATAATAATGTTAATGTAGCCTTGAGTAACTTGAACTAAAAAGTTGTAGGTTAAGCTCATCTGCATAAGCGTTCTCTGTGCAAACAACTTTTCTTATTAAAATCAAATGGTGATTTCGAGGTGAACCAGAGTAGTGGCGCGTGCCGTACATTCCTTAACTAACAAGCAATGTGGTACAAAAGTGGATTGATTTCAAAATTTAAAAATTTGGATCACTGCTATTCTTATCGCGCTAGTTTTACACCAATTACACCCACTAATTAGATAATTATTCCTTAATGACTAAGATTTTAAACAGCTCATTAACTTTTTAGTATCAAGTAAATTCTACATAACCTACAAAGTTACTCGAAATAAGGTGACTATTACACTCGTATTAAAATTTCTTTTATTTAAAACGAAGTCATAAGCTATGCTAATATTGTTCTAGATTCATAAAGTAAAAAGCCCTGACGTAATCTTTACAGTCTAAAACTTTTGTTGAATCATCTGCAAAACGCCTCGCGGTTATTTAGTGTGACAAATTAGTGTCACCCAAGAGAACTAGGACATGTGTAGTGAATTGGGTACAGTGTTACACAACGCCTGGGGCTGACACCAGAGCCCTGCGCATACGCATGACATAATTATCGATCTGCCCGATGCCTACCTTGTCATAACGTATTATGTAACATTGCTAGTGTGTGTTTATTTTGTAATCACTGTTTTTATTTCTTGTAGCAATAATATAAATCTAGTTTATGTGCTCGGTTTCGTATTAATGTAGATTTGTCAAGCCGAGAGACCGTTTAAAAAATATTTTTCTATATATCTGGTAACATTACTTGTTTCTGGATAAAAAGTGTTCTTTCCTTTTCTGTCCCTCTGACAACACTTATGCAAAATTGCATGACGATCATTGAGTAGTTGAGTCATTCGTCATCTCGTCCCAAAACAAACTCGGCCCATTGGGACGAGTTTATTTCAAAATTAGTATTATTTTTATTCGTCATCTATACGTCATCCTATACTTGGTTTTGTTAAGTTTTAATAGGAACCAAAGATAAAGGATTTTCATCTTCTATTTTAATACCTTGAAAAGTTTTCTTCTTGACGGAACTAAATCAACTAAAATTTTATAGAATTTCAAGAATGGGATGAGATGACGAATAAAAGATATATAAATTTTGAAATACATCAACTCGTCCCATGGTGTCGAATTAGTTTTAGGACGCGATTACAAACGAACCGAGTGGTTAAAGTGTAAAAGCGTAATAAAGCCATTGATATTTATAATATTAGTTACGATGATAGTTTTAATATGTGAAGTAAATAAGATTTACGATGTTGAGCTGGTTCAAGAATAATAGAACGCAAATGTATCTGTCATAATGTCTATGTCGACAAATACATTATTTTCAAAGCTACATTGTCCCAGAGAGAGCTAGTATATAACGATACAATACAATGTAAGACTCGAGATTAATGGCTACAAATTACGCCCATTGTATAATGATACCATATGCTCATTACATAAACATTATACAGTATTATGACAAAGGTCGTAATACATTAAGAAACGCAGTGAAAGCCTCCAAAATTGACCTACCGAGCAAGCGAGTGGGTGGGACTTTCGATTTCTATAGCTCGATGCTCCACAGCACAGCGCAGTGTTGAGTAATCTCACGAATGACCTTTAACATGTGGGAGGTCGTTTCTCATAAATGTAGCATCTATTTGTATTTAATTTAAATGAGCTTTTTTTCAATTTTATTTCTTTTCTTTTTGGTTATTTTAATAAATTAAATTCCGTTCAAGCATGTCAAAATTTGTATTAAAATCCACCTGTTTGACTACTCATTTATCGCAGAAAAAACGTATATTCATCGATGTTTAAAAAATAAATGGTCACTGACACATGAGTGGCCTAATCTGACGTAACTAACTTAGATAACAACCATTGTTGAGTGGTGAAAGTTTGTAAAGCTCACCATTACATCTGTCAGAAGCATTAATGGGAGGTTTATATTTATATTTAAAAATGGTTAATAATAAATCGTTCAGGTACGATGCCTAAATAGATGATAATGAGAATTTCTTTATAAATAAAAAAATATTTATTCAACTTTCTAATGTGATAACAATTTATCAATAAATTTAGATACACTCCTTTTATTTAGTTATATATCTATTTTTTCCGACTTCATTTCTGACGTTTGTGGTTGTCAAATGTTTTGATATCGTTCGAAATACAAATGAAAAAAAAATGAATAAGGAATTTATTTTGCGTTTCAAATATATTTAAAATTGACCGTTACTCCACAAAAGTGTGGACTTAATTACTTTTTTATTAATAGATTCAAAGAATCATGACGTGATTGACATTACAAGACTTTCAAGACCGTAAATTAAATAGCTATACCAAATCTCGTCTGCAGGTAACACACAGGTGTTGTTACATAATAATTACGTAACTTTTTCAATCAGCCATTAAGAGTGAAGTTATATATTAATGTTTAATATAAAGGTAATAATTATAATTTTGTCACATACAATGGAAACTATATACTACTTGTGAAGAAATGACTAGCTAAATGAGCAGCAGAGATATTAAATTATTATCTATACTAATATAATAAAGCTGAAGTGTTTTTGTCCGATTGTTTCATTGTTTAAACGTGAAAATCTCCTGAACTACAAGTCGGCTTAGAATAAATATTGTTATTTTTGATAGAGTATTCATTGAGGAAGGTCATAGGCTAAATAAGATCATCCTACGACCATTAACGCGCGTGCAACTGTGAGGAATCGCTAGTGAAGGATATATCCTTCACTAGTCGTCACCTTTTTTTCCATTAGTAAAAAATATTTACAACCTACACTTACGTTATAGTATTTATGAAAGTAACACACAAATATAATATCTATAAACTGTGTGTAAAATGACATTGTGTGCCGTTAACGGAGTATGTTAAAACAAAGTACTTCTTATGCCAACTCTAAATAACGAGATAAGAGCAGGGAAATCATCGATAATGATTTTAAAAATTTAGTAAAAACAATATTTATGCTAACAAATTATTACTATTGATAAGTTTAGTGACTGAACTAATTTATATTTAACAGTGGAACAAAGGCCTAAAGTGAAAGTAATTAAACCGACGTAATTGCCGACCGAGATTGAAGTAACTGATAAATATAAATTTTATGTAAAATGTTCATATTAAAATAAATATATTTTGTAAATATAATAGTCATATTATCACAATGGTCAAGATAGAGCTTTAATACAGTATCATATAAAAATACAATTACAATCTATCTCTCGATGTAAAAATAGACGTTTTATAGATGTGATCAGTAAACGATGCCTCCTAAAAATGAAACAACAAGACAATGCATAAGGCTAACAAGAGGTTATTTATATCGTCGTTCGAAGGACAGACAATCACCAGATGTACTTTTGTAGGTTACCCGGTGACTTATAGCCTATTGAGACTTTATAGAACGCTAATGTGTTTTCTATAGACGCATTACACAATTTTTTTTTTATTACTTATCTATATACAAATAAGTAAATACAAACAATTCAGTACATTTTGACCTGTGTTTATCGAGTGATTTGCTTTTTAAATTTAATTTAAGGCACTATCAATAAAAAAAATCCTACCACCGGCGGAGATTTATGGTGTTCAATTTATTTAATGAATTATGGTGAAATTTCTACCACTGGGCGAACATTATATTTGATAAAGTAATATCTAACGACAAATCATTGTCTACTAAGGCAGACTATCTTCATTTGGCTGTAATAAGTCGCAGCTTGATTCAATGATCATATTAATCAATCAATATTAATCAAGAATGTTCTAATTTTTTATTTGCTTTGGCAACTTCATTTCGGACGTTTTCGTTTCTTCCCTGATAGTTAGACCTTCAAAATAGAATTAGAGTTTTAATAATTTTGTGCCTTATTTGTCTTTTTAATGAATTAACTATGAATATGTGTCAAGGAATTTCAATATTAAATTGAAGAAAATTAACATTGTATACGATGACTTGTTTACGCATTATCTAAAATTCTTTAGATGGGAACATGATACTTTATTGTTGAATCAAACGCAGAACCGTGAGATATCATTGTCAGGATGTATTTTCGACTAAGAATACAATTTCCGATGCATTGTTTAGCAAATTAATTTGATATTTCCTATAGAATGACCTCTCTAGTATATAAATGATTGTATCTTTTTTTGATTAAACTGTAATATCCATGACTAAAGCTTGTTCATTTACAATGTAACAAATTAATTATGTACTTAGTTTACACTTACCATAAGACCAGCAGTTAGATGTGTAAATTTAAACAAATATCACTTTAAGTATTTTGATGAAAAAAATATTTTTGTCATAATTGCTTTATGCACAATTAATATACTTGTAATATAACATCAACATCCAGCCGAAAGGAAAATTATATAAAAAAAATATAGAATTCATCCACAGAGTAACTTGGAACCTGTCTACACAGAACACACAGTAGTTTAAATGGTAGCCTCGCTAACAAGGTGCCATCGCGTTGAATGTTGGTAGTTCATTCCCTATGAGATGGAATGGGATAGTTAATCTTATTTACTCAGTATTTTTTTACCCTGTGTGTATTTTATGTGTAAAAAACTGTTTTTGTCCTCTGTATGTGGATAGAAAACTTGACCTTAGTCTCTATCTTGAGTTCCTTAAATATTAAATTCATAAAAATAATACAACTAGAAAGGCGTTGACCACAAACTATGACCGTAACAAACGTAAAATTTTAGAACGTTTATTCTAAAATTTTACGTGTTCTTATTAATTTGTTACACCAGCACATAAGCTTCTTGAAAGTGTATTTCAATAAGTGGTTCTACGATATGTTCATTTGAATACCTAGTCAAGGCAATAGCTGAGCAATGAAGCTATTAAGCTGTTTGATGTACCTATCAAGACTTGAGAACAAAGAAATGGATTACACAATTACACCCTAATTATCGCATTGTATCGGAGAGAGTAAACAAATTTTCCAACTATCGATACACTCTATAATTAAATGACACGCAATGTTCATACCAGTGGACGACTTTGTAAGAAATGATTCTTAAATATCTCAGTTTTCTGAGTTATCTTCGGGCTGTAAACATGGAGTAAAGTTGAACTAATGAATTTATCTTTAGTATATAATTTAATATTGTATTTTCTATGAGTATATTGATGCATATTCTAGTTAGAATTAAAATAATTTAATCTGAATACACTAGAACGTCAAAATTGTATCTATTTGGACTTTACAAATAAGTTCTTTGTGAGTGAAAATGGATAAAATTTTCTTCAAAGGAATTTATTGCTAACGTTATCGTTTCGCCATTTAAGAAAACTTCCAATGTCAAATATATATTCAGACATCCACAATAACAACAAGGTAGCAAAAGATACATTAGAAATATAAAACTATTACTTTAAATTTAACGTTTTAATATTTTTGATAAATCAGCTGTTTTGAATATTAAACATGGAAACATACTCGTAAATTCTAAAAGTGTATACAGAAAAACATAAGGTATCTCTCTGATTAGTTACGCATTTAAGTTTTGGGTAATATCTCGAAAACACGAAAGAAAAACTGCATAATATTATCTCAAACCCGAATAAGAGAAATTGTACTCAAGTTTACAAATATTAACATTAGATTAAATGAAGACGCGCGTGATAACTGATGAAAGATATCTTAAAGTGCTCATATGCGCACTCAACCGACTGATACATTTTCTCCGTGTTTTCATTGCTCTCGTGAAATTCGCGCACGCATCGCAAACCTCGATTATTAAATGCCTTCACGCTTGCAGTAATAACACTATCTGAATATTTTATAGCCTGGCTAAGTGCCATTAGATTAATTTTTTTTTAGGATTGTTCAATGGAAAATATTTGGTGGTCATGAACTAGATCAACGAAAATTAAAACCAGTAAGTAGCAAGTGGAAAGTTGAAAGTCTTATTATTTGAAAATTGTTTTAATAATTTGATTAGGGGAACTATTAACGACACATATTTATGATGATGAAGAGATGTGAATCATCCCTATTCAAATTTAATTAAATTGAACAGCCCTTTACAAATCACACTTTACATTATTGAATCTATAACTCAATTGTAGTACTCTATTGTAATAAAAATCTTTTTACATCTACTACTCAATAAATACCTGTACACACTAATCATCAATAATGTACTACTAGAGAAAAAGTAACAGATAATATCGGCGCTTGCGCAACTAAAACGTGGTGCCCGTGAGAACTAGGTACGTGTTAGAAATCCTAATCATAATGAATTCCACCAACAGCTCATAACTAACTTCTGAGTGAAAACAAAACATCCTGCTCTACAACGCGGGTTTTATATTAATGCTATCATAAGGCTTCGATGGAAGTTCCATTACGCATTTCTTCGATAGAAGTTACACCCTTAGTGCTAACTGAAAACAATATATTCAACTAAAACATCTAATTGAAATGTATTTACATGAGCACTTCATTTAAATTTAAAATATTTCAATAACTTTGACTAATCATCGCACTATTTGATTAGTCAAAGTTATAAAAAACTTTATGAGATTGTTCCAGAACAACAGCTGCACAAACATTAATATTATTAAAACCATCCATGTCACATGTGAAATGACATTGTCATTTAGTCAAGCTTCCTGTATTCATTGAACGGAAGTAAAAGCTATAGATGCTTGTGCGGAAGTCCATAAAACCGAGGATGTATGTACATATATAAATGATTACTTCGATATCTGAACGGTTATTGGTGGTATGCTTCAATATAAAAATTAATAAGTGTATAGTTAAACTCGTTAACTGTACCAAATGCCACTTCACCTACATGATATATCATCGTTATACAGTTATCATAATTATGTAAAATTTTAAGTCACAATTATTTAATTATGTAAATTTAAGTAGCAACTTTCGTTGGGAATAGTATTGCGTTAGGTTTTTGCTCACGATAGCTGTTGATCTCATTCCAAAGGTTCGTAACTCAAATACTTTATCTATGTCATAACCCAGCATAAATCAAAGGTGTGCCACTAGCGATAGTTACGAAAAATGCTAATCACTCAACTTAAGGTTACACAACACCGCTATGTATAGAATATATATACTGCCAAATTGATTACAACACGTTGTTAAGGTCATAAAATTTCTTCGAATAGAAATGGTTACATCATCATTATGATAATGTCGACAGTTCAAAGTCATATTAAGAATGCATCTTATAGATATTAAAATCAAGAGAAAGCTATTGCATCGTTTTCTTAGACGATCAAAACTTTCAATATGTAGTTAAAGTTATTAAGCACATTAAAATATACCTTTGTACCAGCAATATAATTCTGAAGCTAGAAATAATTATTAAGGAAACACGACAAACCGCTTTCACGCTATAATGCAGCTGAGCGAGATGTTTTCTTACCTAAATGTAAGACCTGGAACTGATAAAGTACAAACAGCTTTCATAGCTTTGTCTGCGATTGTACGAGGTCAATGACATTAATTGTAAAAAGAATAGTGTTGGCGACAGAAATTAGGTTGATTGACAATAATGGAACCTAGTTCACACAATTTGTATAGCGTAGGTATTAATTACGTCAATACATTACATGCTCATTGTTTTACATGGATGTCAAAATATCATCATGTTTATTTTATGCAAAGTACTTCATCCAGATGAGAGTTAGTAAAATTTAGCTTAAAAAAGTGCATACGATAAGTTCCTGTGTCACAAGGGCAAGTTGCGCTCGTTACACCACATCATCGGCCGCAATCTGCTCTCAACACTTGTTGCGTTTGCGTAGTTGCAATGTTAAATGTGGAAACTATATCTATTACACTTTGGCTGCTTTCGTATCGCTACGTCATTAATATTTTTTATGGATACATGACAGCAATTCCACTGATCTATATGTTTCTATAGACACTGGACACGAGTACCCATCGGGAAGGTTGACCGCTCCCTAAATATTTCAAATGTTACGTACCCACGCCGAGGGCGGCTGCTAGCACTAATAAACACCTTGAATTCATAGTTCAACTGTAAGTCCTGACACGGGAGTAGTGGACACTGTAACGTTCAAGCACACACTGCGAGCGGGTGAATGGGCGGTTGAGGCTTTTATATCGGGTAGGCGAACGCGGCGCATGGACGGTGAAAAGCGACGTCGCCGCCCGCGCAGGCCCCGCTCGCGTCGCGCACCCTGCCGCGGGGTGGCCACGCTACCCCGCGACACTGTAAACATTCGTACATCATCAGCATTCAACCTCGGTGTTCAGAAAATTTGGGTTGTCGTTATTGCCAGTTTTCTCGAGACACCAGAGGTACTTACAACTGTATAATAGCAATCGTAAAAATATAAACTACACAGTTATGTATAATTAGCTGATGTTATTACAATTGTATATAGACGTCTTTTCCTTTATTAAGTAAAAATGTTGTGTGTGTTTTATTTCTACAAACTGAACGTATTCAGACGTGATTGCATATTTCTGTACACTATTGCTTAATAAATTTGATCGAGGCACTAAATTGCTTTAAAGATGTAAAGTTTTGTGATAAAAAGTTGAAACTTGTTAGACGCGCATTGGGTTAAGTAGTTGTTGAAACTTTTGTGTAATACTATCATTAATTTAATGATGAGTGTGTGTCTATATACAAACCATCTATGTAAATAATTTTGTCGTCTTGTTGGGTGCCAAAAATGTAACATGCTAGCATGATCTTGACATTGTATGCATGTTAAACTATCGGAACCCAACGATATGCCATTACAAAGACGTTTGATGAACAATTTTCCAGAACCAATGTCGCCAAATTTTACTACTAATACGGATCTGTATACAACCCTCTATGTGGGTTCAGATGAGTCGATATTTTCCGTGATCTACTTACAAGTACAAGTGAAAGCTGTTCATAATTAAACGGGTTGATTAGTAATTATTTCCCTTAATTTTTTTTATTTACTTCTCAGTATTAAGTTCTTTTATTTTTGTTTAAATGTACTATGTAATATAACTTTATAGACAATGAAGGCTGTGGGCACCTATACAATTGAAATGTATGTGAGATCTATATTTTAACAGCGATATACGTTATAAGTAACACACACCAATATAATTTGTAAATAATGGTAATTATATATAGTTATAACATTAACAGTTAATGTTTATACTTTGATTTGAACTCGTACATTAAATGATAATATTATTTTTATTAAGTTGCCTTTGTGAAACTTTGTATATTTTTAACCCCAAATAACTTTAATGACGTTGCTTGATTAATGTATGTGTGTGGAAAATCGTAAATGTATCAGGCGCCAACAGGAAAAGCTTACGTGTGTGGAACCACTGGCAATGCACAATATTGTTTGTAATAACTTGACAATAAATTCTTTTTTATTTTATTTATTTAATCAAAATGTTGTCCATGTGTATTGTTGATGCTCCTCAATAAATGAATTATAAACGAAATACTATAATATGCTCTTTCCTTTCACATAACAATCGTAATTATACAGGTGGACATTCAAGCCTATTAAGATGAAACATCTCGAGCGTACTGAAGCATTAAATATGTACCTATTCAGAACGAAGCGATCCACGGTCCAGCTGGTCTACAGCGAAAGTGTTTTCCGACATAAACCGCATTTTAAATCGCGCTTGATCTCATAAACGAACCCTGAAATACTTGATGTCCATATCATAATAGGAGGTTATAAAGTGTACACGAAGGAATAAATAACTATATATCACATTCTCATGGCAAAACAATAGTTTTACAGTTGACTGCCAATAAAGGCTGGGTTACAAGGTTAGATAGATACTGAATCTCTCACTGATATGAACACGTAAAAATAAAAATATTACCAAAAAAATATTTCAATCAATTCGTTTTAAAATGCTTTGAAATTTAAAAATGCAAATGTAAACGCATCTTGAAAACAACATATCTTATTATACTTGTGTAATGGTTCTGAGAAAGGTTTTGATTTAGTAAAACCACTTCTATGAATTCCTAAATTATTGTATTTTGTAGTAATGAAAAGTGAATTGTTTATTTTTTCTGTGATTCGAATGATAATAATAATAATATTTAAAGCTTTCTTATTTTATCTATCTATAACGATGGGCAATCTTAACGCTCATAGCGATCTCTTCCAGATAGTCTTGCCAGATATTTTGAGATTTATTTTCGAAATCAGATCAGTAGTACCGGAGATTACCCCGAACATCCGAACTCACAAGCTTTACCTATTTATAATTATATTATTAGTATAGATTACTGTCTCATCTTACCTTATTTCCCCTTTCAATATATTCCCAATTTTGTCATTGTCAATTCCTAATGTTTGGTTGACAGCAATAGGTTTGTCCCAATTACGTGACTGTACATTTTGCCAACTTTAATTTTTAAAATTAAAAATTATAGTTAGCAAAATGTGGATATTTAATACGCCTCTACCCACCCTTTTGAGGGATACAGGCGTATGTATATATGTGGTATGTGGTGTATGACCGACCATACCCACAAAGGTATGTTTCTCAAAAAAATATTTATATTTTAATTTCAATGTGTGCTTTTGTTTTTTTTATGTTGTAGGGGACAAACGAGCAGACGGGTCACCTGATGGTAAATGACTACCGCCGGCCATGGGTACTCAAGAGTCACAAGTGCGTTGCCGGCCTTTAAGGTGGAAGTAGGGCAAGGGGAGAAGAGGGGGAGAGGTGGGAAGAGAGGGGAGAGAAGGGTTAGGGCCTCCGATAACCTCACTCACTCAGCGTATTCCAACATATTCCTTTAGCGAGGAGGAATCATCGAATTCTTTTACCCGTGTCATCATCATCATCCGAACCACGGAACGAAGAGAGTACAAAAAAGTCTTACATACTTGAGTCAAAACGCAAACAGCTTACAAACATTTTTACACACAAATATTCGTAATAACATCAATTTTGACCCACAGTTACATACTTTATATTTGGGACAAGGATATGAAGTATCGAGTCGACGACCGTTCGCGTCCGAGTCGAAGGCCTGCGGGTTCCACAGTTCCATGCCAAATATCATGCATGTGCAGATGTGAATAAGTATTCATATTATCTATTGTTAACGTTTTGTTTTGTAAAATTAGTGAGGCCAAGGATTCAGAAAATACTATACAATACTAGGTATATAGTATTAGGATCATGTCTTTTTAAATGGTGGGTTCCATATATAAATGTGTATTATGTAATAGGTATTATGTGCATCGCGTGTCACAAAGTACTCGTAGATTATTCTTTTAAATGTCATCGATACTCTATACTTAATAGCCGTTCAATCATTATGTACGATTTCTCTATAATAATTGGTTAAAACCTTTTTAATTGTTGTCATTGATTATGGTTTAGCGATGATAAGATCATTCAATTTTTTTATTAATAATAATGGTGATTTCTTTGCCTAAGTAATATGCATAGGTATTTAACGTTAATTTTAATTGTGATTGATTTTTATATAAGTAAGTTAATAAAATATCTCAACATCGATTGTCACGGATATTTAGTCTGATTAGTGTTGTGTGGGTTACAATAGAGGTGAAGCGAACGGGTGGATCGATTTCTGCTGGCTGCTGGTGTTTTAAGGAGTAACTTAGGCTACTTTTATGTTTGAAAAAGAGTTAGGGTTCGGCGCAAAATATATAAATATGTACACCTGAGTGAAACGGCGCGGGAACTTCTAGTCCTTACTAAAGATATACAAGTTACTAGATTTACTTGTAACAGGTATGTGTAGATTACTACCACTTTTACGTAAAGTGTGAAGTGACTATGAAGATCTATTTACAAAAATAAATCATTCAGACATTCATTGCTACTGTCACGTCACTATTCTGAAGCTCCCAATGACACAAGCCAGATAAAAGCAGAGGTGTCCGCCACTGTAAAAAAAGCTCTGCATGGTGAGGCACCTTACATGAGGAATCGAAAACAAGGACTCTCAAAAACATGCATTATGACCACGATCAGCCACTACCAAGAGTGTACCTAAGCAAAAGATTCTGTAGGTACCACCAGCTGCCATAAAGTTCAAATAAAATTATCAATTATTAAAAAACACGCTATACCACCTCATGGCTTCATCATCAGACCATCCTTGACAAGCCCAATCGGTTGGACTTGTCAACAGCAATCATATGAGTCCAAACTCAAAGGGTTTACTAGTAGCCACTGAAGTGTTCCACTATCCACCTCCTGGCTCCATCGTCAAGAACAACATTTACATACAAAGACACGACAGTTAAAAGTAGGTTAAAACTGAGTGCCGAGATTTGTTTACATAAGTTAGTTATAAGAGAAGCTAATAATAATAGCGTGGTGTTAAGATCAAGGTAGTAACCCTGTAATGGATTTAAACGATTGTAATCTAACTACTAGGGTCCTTAGTCAGGACCCTAGTAGTTAGATTGAAGTCATCAAATAGTTACAGGTTATCAAATAAAAATAATCTGATTACGTGAATCTTGCCTTAACTGAGTGTGAGCCGTTTATCGCTGTCGCTATCGCATGACTTCATGACTTTCTTATGGTTTTATTTTCATACTTTCTTATATAACTTTTATATAAAATATAATCTTAAAATATAAACTTTTATATATAATTTCTTATATAAAAATTGTTTCAATCGTCAGTTTACATAGAGAAAGTGATGATGATCCTCGGCCGATTTCGACCATGGCGACCGCTTCAACTCCGTAGCTGGCGTTCGTGTGCTCGCATGTGGCTTAAGTATCCAATCTTATATCTAAAGATTCGGGCGCATTGTCGACATGTGAACACACCGTAAATTAGGTTATAATTAATTGACATTTTAATATTTACATAAACTTCCAAATGTTAGATTTTTACGCGCCACCCTAATTTATTAGTAAAAACTATTTATTAGTATTATTATGCACAATTTAAATACTCACTAAACGGTTATTATAGAAGTATTCTTATCTATATATATATATTAGTTTATTATTATCAGCTTACTGGAAAAGTAATCAAGCATAATATTGAAATTTCGCAGTACAATATAAACATTATATTATTAAATAGTCTTTGTGGTTGTCACCACGGTGTTTGCCTCATTGCGCCGGCGCAGCTATGTGCAGTATGCGGAAGGTGACACGATGACGACGAAATAAACGCCTAAACTCACAGTCACAACTTAAAAATTATAGTGTTCAAGTGTTGATGAATAAATGAATTTTGTGAAACCATTTTACATTAATGGAATTGTAATTTAGCAATTTACCTTAGACTCTAAAGTTTTGTTGTTGTTGTATGATATTATACATCGATGGTTTCAGAATTTTTAATTATGTATATGAAGTTATGCTATGCTTAAATGTACAATAGACCTAAAAAAAATATTTATTTTTGGGTAAACGATCTAACGCTCTTATACTTACTCTCTTTTTGACTGTGACGTACCTACATCGATGTATGGTAGAGTATTTTTTTTAGTTCAAAGTTAAGTTTGCCTTTAAAACAAACGGGAAAATATCTTTTAAGTATCTTCCCGAGATTGACGAACTACATAAGTTTGTTTGGTTACGGAACCCTCGATGCGCGAGTCAGAATCGCACTTGTTACGTTTTTTTTTATGTGTATGTTACACGATATCTACGCCATTTGTGAATCTTTTTTTTAATAAATCCTTTTAATTGAATAGGTTATACTCAAGGTTGGTTCCATATAAATTTGAAGAAAATATTCCACCTCGTGGAAAATTAGGGGGTGAAGCATAGAACTTATTATAATGTATCATAGAAGTCACCAAACTTTTTTCTCTCGTAGACCACTCGCCGTAGTTTTTGGGTGTTGGGTAGACCCCCTGTATTATTATAATATTATAGAACTAATATGGCATTTTTGCAAATTCAGCAACTTCTAATGTGTTTTTGATTGTTTTTTAACTGTAGTTAGGTATAGAGCGAGAAAACCAATAAAGAAACGCATAATTGATTAATGAAATTCAAATTAAAACAAAGTAAAAAAATATTTAGTATTTACCTAATACTACTACTTTACTTTTTAGTGAGAAGGATGGACTTAGGTCCATCCTTCTCACTAACTGCTTCTCACTGCTTGGAGCTGATCTCGCGGTATTCATTTCTGGGTATAACTACTACTAGGTGACTGCACGGATAGCGGAATGGTTAAAATAGTCGCCTCGCCACTTCGCCGTGCCACACCTAATAAAAGTTAAGTAGTTGTCCTAAGTCTAGGTGTACTTTGTGTCCGTTCTTGGAATATTTGTAAAGACCCCGCGATACAGGAATTATTCCTAGTGCGGGAGTTATCTTCAAATTAGATAAGAAAAGCCCTTGAAAATCCTGGTAAACCTTAGCTAGGGACCCAACAGCCGTGTAGTACAAAAGCTAAGAACTGTTAACTATATCACAACTCGGTTGCATGTATACGTACAAGTGTATTCAAGTTACGATGCGATAAATGATTCGATTTTAACTGTATACAACATAAGTATCTAAAATAAAAGAAACAGCCATCGTATTAATAAGAACTTTTAAAAGTTTCACACCATTTCAAAATGTTATAAATTACTATACAATTGTATGTATATAGCTGTATATAAACTACACTATCTATATTAGTATAGGGTTCTGAGAAAGACAATGCTTCCTAATGCTTCAAGCGGCTATAGTCTAAGGAGACTGTTTAGTGTCAGGGCGGCCATATTGCTAAATGCAATCTGTAGTCTCGAAATGCTACCTTTAATTTTAACTGTGATATTTCAATAAATATGTATAAGATTATTGGTCTAGATTCTAATTATAATGAGTGTTCATTAGAAAATGTATTACTGATTGGCACTGAATACTATCAAGTGTCGTGTATATGGCGTATAGCTCAGACTACGGTGACCAAACGATTAGTAAGTAAGTAAGTACTCTTTATTGAACACCAAATATCACTACTTATTATAAAGCAAAGTCCCCCGCCGCGTCTGTTTGTCTGTTCGCGATAAACTCAACAACTACCGAATGGCTTTTCATACGAACTTTTAAACTTTCGCGTTCCATGATTTAATATTATATACAGAAATTTGTAAAAAACATTTTGAAAAAGAGTGTCCTTGGAGTTTCTTGCCTGTTCTTCTCCATAGGATCTACGTATTGGAACAGGCAACTAGCTTCACGACTGACTTAGTCTGACTGACTTCTACTCCTGACAATTCAAAAATACCTATTATTGGTTTAATTGAAATAAATGATTTTGATTTGATTTGATTTGATTGATACGTATTTACGGGAATTAACGCGATCACGAACGGCTTTTCATACGGTTTTCAGTAATAGACGGAGTGATTCATGGCGAAGGTTTTCACTATTTATTATGAAACAAAGTCCCTGTCTGTCTGTTCTGAAATATGACGATGATTTTTGAAGATATCGGAAAAAAATCAATATATGCTTTGCCACCCGTGCGAAGCCGGATCAGGTTGCTAGTATTAACATAGAAAAAACAACTTAAACATAATATGCACAATGGGCAATATCTTTCAGGCTTAGTTAGTTCGAATATAATATACATAGGTGTTTTTCCTGAAAAAACACAATTTGACACCCGAAAAAGTGCCGATCGTCCAGGTACTAACATGTAAAATGCGAAAAAATGTGTGGTAATTCTGAACCCATGTCAAATATGTTTTACATACGATTAGACTAAAAAACCAAAACATGTGTCATAATTTATCAAAATACAAAAACACCCAGTCCTTCCTCGGAACTTGAGCCCATGGCAATAACTCAGGGCGATCCCAATAAGTTGGTATAAAACGGTACCCGACAGCTTCTTATTATTCACGAGGGCTGCGCGCACGCATGAAATTGTGCGCAGACGCGGCGCACTTCCTTTTGCTATGAGCCGCTAACATTTATGTATTATAAATATGTTTAAGGGACACTGGAAATTGCTTTTGAATGATTAATTATTATTATTTTACTTTGGAGTTAGTGGAATGATTCTACACAGTTTCACATACACAGGTATTTTAATCTCTGTAGAACTGTGGTGTCCCAAAACCGTTACGCATTTAGTATGTACATGAGTACATACTAAATGCGTAGTGGTTTTGACCGGTTTGACCATTTGACCATGAGGTCAAATGGTCAAACTCTTGGTTTCTTAAATTGGCGATTTGAGTTCAACTCAACCTCAACCACTTTTTTCGAAGTAAATGAGTATTAGAAATTGATCCTCTTAACCTAAACCAACATATCTAAGAGTTTTCCAGAATATTCGTGAAGGTCTCTGAAGTCTGCTAATCCACAATAGACTAGCCTGGTAGGCTGGCAGACTATTGTCCAACCCCTTATCGAAATGAGATATGATATGATGTTCAACCTTCATCTTCTTTCTGTAAACGTATGTTATCGAGAAATTCCAAAAAAAAAAACTCAAAAACTTGACCATAAAATTGTGTTCGTTTGCCGTGGGTACAAAAGTATAGTGTTCATTCACATGTCGAGCGTTACCCGAACGTTGTACGCGCGTTGTCTCAGTTCAGTTCGAGTTCTGTATTCGTTGAGAATGGGCGTAAAAACAGAAAACTAAAGTTTTTTTAACATTTCTAGTATTTTATATTTTTATTTTATACAAAAATTTACTGCATAAAAATTATTGTATGAAATAAAGTTCACCGAACTCATTCTATGTGAAAAATGGTATATGGATTTTTTCTTAAATGGCCGAATCATTTAATTAAAATCAAGCGCTCCTGTGAACGGATGTACGGCAAACCAATGATCGACTTGAACAAAATGCGTGTGAATATAAAATGTACTTGTTGACGCGCGTCAACGCGCGTTCAACGCCCGTCATCTGAACGTGGCCTTAGTCATTAAATTTTAAATGATTTGTTTTATATTAGTTACCTATTTATAACATAAATTAGTCAATATTCCAGTATAAGATGAACTATTATTTTATGAACAGGACTCGTGTAACTTGACCTACCTGACTACCCGTTTTTAGAATAGAATAGAATAGAATATTCTTTATTGTACACCATAATACATTAAACTACAATGATTGATCTTAATATTAATGTTATGTACAATGGGCGGTCTTATCGCTAAGAGCGATCTCTACCAGACGTTTTTACATTATTTAAAATTTATAACACATGTTGTTTACACTTTCTCTCTATATAAAGTGTTCCAAATTTACGATCCTCTGTGGGCGACTATGGGCGACTTTTGCTTAAAAAGGGGCAAAAAGAATTTTCTTCCTCTCTCTTCCGCAGAATCAATATATATATATTATTGGAGGTTTCCAACGTGTTAGTAACACCCGTAGTATAGGAACGACTTTTGTCTTTGACCTAAATGTATTACTTCACCATTCATATGTGGGAGTAAACCAACAACTAACTTACGTGTATATGTGCAATAATGTGCATATTGTGCGTACATCACTAAAGATGCTATTGGGCTGGTGATTCAATATACCTACATGATAGTTTGGAGTCAATCGTAGCATTAACTGTGTGGGTACTAAGGCGTATGTATATCTGACAGTAGAATTATCTATATTGTGTTAGCAAAATTAAGAGAATCTTTTAAAAACACACACTTTTTTTGTGTTGTCCATTAGTCCCAACATGTCATTACGTCGGTGGGGCTATTGGTGGGAACTGCAACAATGCTGAATTCTAGGGTGCGTCTATTGTAAGAGGCCCAGCTTTGTTTCCTAGGTTGCCTACTTCACTATCACTTTTAGGCTTTGTTCATATATATATTAAAGTTATTAGTAAAGATCTTCTAAAGCTTACTATACACTTTATATGCACACATAAAACTAAATCAATAATCATATCATATAATGCAATTATGTTAACCTTTTAGTTTGGTATAATTATTATGAAAAATAATAGGCATATAGATGAAAAAAAAGTTATATTAAGTATATTTATTTAAATAATAATACGTGAAGGGAATTTGTACCCCTTTTTAAGGCAATTTTGAGAACAGTGGAATGTGAAATTTCAAAAACATAAAGTTTATATGTAGAAAAAGTGCAGAGCGCTAAAAGTTTAAAATAATATGTGTTGTAATTTTAAAAATATGCGAAAACGGCTACAAAACGGTATATGGGTCCAGTATATATGTTGACCTATTATGGTACGGAAAATCTATACAATGATTGTCCAAGTTATACTGGTCAATTATATACAACCAAATATATAAGATTAACGAATTATGATCGAAATTCGACCACCAAGTGACCTCTAGTTATTATATATTACGTTTTATTACTGTACATTATCTAACAAAATAGTTATTACATGACATTTTGTTGTGTTCATTAAAATGAATTTTGTTACCTAATTGGTTGAGAAATGGATTACTAAAAAATTACTTTAAATACGAGCTACGTTCAAATAATATTTATATAGTAATAGTTTTGTCTACGACCCGTTACCGTTACAACTTTGATTAAATACTTGTTCATTTATGTTTAAGGCACAATTTAAATTTTATAGGCAAGATTCACAGACGTCCACAATTAACTGGCACGGCATCTTAGAAAAAGTTGATTCTTCCAGTGCAAGGTGTTTACCAATAGAGGTCATTGACTGGGATGGTGATTATGATGAAGAACTAATACAAATTGTAAAGCAAAACTTATGCACAGAAACAACCCAATGCTTTTTCTTGTTGGGAGGAATGATCATCCTTCAATCAGCTGACAGTGAATGAAGCGTCCACAGATTTTCTTACTTGATTTTTGTTATAAAAGTGTAATACAGTATAATGAATATTGTTATTTGTATCTGTCTTCTTCAAAAGGTAGCTTAAGCTTCAGCTATTATTTAGGTTTTAATTATATCCTGTTCAAATCCGTTTAATTTCTGTTCAATTCTACTAAAGTTAGATGAATGTTATTATTACTTATGGGTGAATTTTTTATTATAAGTGTTAATTGTGATGGTGAATTGTTAACTGAATATAGATTGAATGAGATGTAATAGTAGAAGCAAATTATTGTTGCGGTGACTCTGTGTGTGTTGATCTATAATTTTTAATTATAATAATTATTTATTAAATCGACGATTTCGAATAATTGATGGTCAATTTTATGAAATAAAGATTTTTTTGAATTTGAAATTGAATTGAACGCCCTCATTCCTCTTATACTGAAAGGACTCTCGTGTTCAACGGAAGAATTAAAAAACACGGCAAATGTTTATAATAATAATACAGCGCCTGCTATATAATATAGAGCTATTATTATATAAATCATAGAATTACTGAAAACTGACACGAATAAGTGTTGCAAATTTACTAATGGCTGTCACCCAATGTATAGAGCCTGCTTACTTAAATACTTGTTATAAATTTTAAGTGTGTATTGAGGTCATTTATTAGACTTCCAAAGAATACTGACTGTTATTGAGTTTTTCTGTTAGAACAGCACGAATTCAGGAAAGGTGCCGAGTAGATAGCCATGGAGCGGAACGATTTATGTGGAATCGAAAATATAAGTGTCAAAATAGGGCTGTAAACTGGCTCTACCCATCACTTTGGGTATATAGACGTAAATAAAGAGACCTAAAACATTATATAAAAAGGAAAGAACGAAAGATATTTAGAATGCCTTGCTTTTCATGATTTAACATATAAACGGGATCATCTTCATCATCAGATATTTTACGATATTTTACGTCACGTTTACGTTATTTTACGTGAAGCGACTGCCATCAGACCGCCGAAACCCAAGTACTAGGCGATATGGAAGTTCTGTAGTTAGACCAGGTTGTTGGACTTTTTAGGGCTCCAACTACCCGTAACGAATGCCACAGATGTTTGTATGGTACCCGGGACCGACGGTTTAACGCGCTCTCCGAGGCATGGAGGGGTCTCAATGTGTTAAGAATGGTCACCCATCCTAGAGTGACCTGGCTAGAATTACTGAACTTTGTAATGTACTAACCTACTCGGTTACCACTTAGCCCCGAGAACCTCATCTTCAATCTTAACATTTTGAATTTCTAACCATTGGTTAATATTGCATTACATAAATAAAAAAAACTAATTTCACCAACTATGATGTATTTATTATTACATATTGCTAGAATAACTGTTAAGAAATGATATTGCAATCAGCGTGTCTTTTGACGTAAATTTTTTAGCAGGTCATAGGCGAAATATCCGTAACTTTAAATTAATAATAACGATAGCATTTCATTCATATTTAAGAACAGTCATTTGGGTTGGTGGTTGGTGAGTTTGGTGACACGTTTTTTTTTATCGTAGTGTCCCCAATTATAATATAAATCTATTAAAAAAAGTATCACGGATGAAACAGCCGCTGATCACATATTATTCTTGCATACCTTCAGTGGCTGTGACATAGCTGTGTGCTACAACATCAGCACTCTTAAATCGAGGGAATAAGTAATTGCAAGTCGATTAGGCCACGGTAAAAAAAATCGCGCTACTTTACCTCGTGATGGTGTGGAAATTAGTTTTTTGGCTGTAACGCGTATTGAGTCGACTTTGCAGCACTCGTACGCGTACCTAGAGATAGGTAATCGCCCGGGTTAAAAAAACCCACGACTGGGTAAAAACCTGGGGATTACCCATCTATACGCGTACCTAATAATCCTGACTACCGAGTACCGAGTCCGACACAACCACGTCAATTGTGCAATTGGTAAAGTGGTACCCGTGGGTAAAGTGCAAAGGTAAAAAAAGCCCACGTACGATAAAACAGTTCATTTTGAAAAAAAATGGTGATATTTTATTTTAAAACTATTTTCATCGTAAGTAGGAAAGAAGATATTGTCAAAAAACCTTTATGTCTGCGCAAGCGACAAAGATACGCAGTGGTAAAGTAAAAATTTGGAAGGTACACTAGAAATGAATATGTAATCGACCATACCTAATTCTTTTTTTTTTGTTTAATATCATTGACCCTTATTCTTTTATCATTATCCATAATAGGTCAACATACATACTGTCCAATACGTATGTTGACCGTTTGTAGCCGTTTTAGCATAATTTTTAAACACACACTAGCTACGCCACTTTTTTCTTTTTTTTATATAGATTTTTTGGCCAGGGACCCTGACGGGCGTCCCCTAAACACCCTACCAAAGTTTCATCACAATCTGAGCAATGGTTTCGTCATGCATAGAGGACAAACATACATACATAGATTTTTATTTATATAGATATTGATTAAAATGTCCCACTTTCTGCACGTCTACATATAAACTTTAAGTAGGTACTCCAAATATCACATTCCTCCGTTAGCGAAATTTGCTTAAAAAGGGGTACAAAGGAACGCCGTGGTATCAATCCGGTTAAGCCAGCCCATACCTGCCGAAGCATGGCTCTCCCACGATAAATGAAAAGAAATGTCCTTTTGTGTGCCCCTTCAATTGAGTTATACTCAACCGATAATCATGAAAGCCTCAGAAACAAACCAAGTCGTATTTGCATTTATAATATTAGTTAGGACTAGCTGTTGCCCGCGACTTCGTTCACCTGGAAGTTTTGGTGAAATCTATAACCTAAAATCTATGTCTATGCCAAATTACAACTAGATCCGTTCAGCTGTTTTAGCGTGAAAGATTAACAAACATACATCCATCCATCCGTCCTCACAAATATTAGTCTTTCGCCTTTATAATATTAGTCCAAAAGTATGGCCCCTCTAAGTAGTATCAGTTAGGGTTAACTTACAGGCTTCCACAGTACAAATTTATGATCACCAAACCTACATTGTTTATCGTGAGTGGGCTCACGATAAACAGTTGTTTATCGTGAGCCCACTCACGGTAAACACGATAAGCTTCAGTCTTAATGCTAGTACCTATTAGGACTTGAAGCACCCATGCTTCACCCATGGTATCAACTGTTCCTTGTCAACCCAGATCACCTCCGATTAAGCTCTTTTGGCTTTACTCACCAGCAAAGAATGACAGCAAATGCAATATCAAGGCGATTCATTCAAACAGAAATCTACTATGCTCTAAAGGTGCTAGGGCACTCCCTCCTTTACATGGTATTTTTAGTATCTCTAACAGGTATCGTTAACAATACCAAAGAGAAAATCATGTCGACCCTTTGCCAATAGTGTAAGAAGAACAAACCATTCACACTTTCACAATCGTATGATTACTAAGGAAATCCAACACACGCCAATGTTTAGAAATCTATATATAACAAGAAAAAAAATATTTAAAAAGCTTATTGAAATCTATTATCGCCCAACTTAACATACACAAGCCCACACGTAATAATCCCCCCGCGCACATACTAAAACTATTACATCAAAGCTCCGCTGACACGGCTTGTAATTACTCAATCGGCTGACATTTGAAGATGCGCGCGCAAAGGTCGTTGGTTCGTACTTGCCAATCGGATCGGTTACTGACCCACAAGTGCCAAGTCCGCATTTATGCATTAGTATTTCCAAAAGTATAAGGTATCGTTTTAGTTTTATTTATTTACTATCTGCGCCCTGCGGTTTCACCCACGTAAGTCCCTCGTTAAGTATCTTAAATTTTTATTTCATAAGAACCTTCTCCTGACAATAACAAATACAAAAAAAAAAGAATTAGCGAAATCGGTCCAGCCGTTCACGCGTGATGCCGCGACCAAAGGAAATAGGGATTCATTTTTAAATATATGAATTTTTATTTTGGAATTACTTTTATGATTATTTAATGTCCTTTTTCTAGAATTCAATGAAACGCAACATGAAATAATGGAATGGAACTATATATACCTACGATTATAAATGCAATTACGGTCTTAAAATGACACCAACTGAGAATCAGAGAGGAAGGAAGTGTTGATTTTATTATTTACAAGCTAATCTAAAACTCATTGTTTGTTTGGTGTCTTGAATTAGTGATTGTTCAGTACTGAACTAGAAAGCAACGTCTCTTTGAGAAGTTGAGACATCTTAATGTCTTTAGATGGCAAACAAAATGGCTTGTGTCTTAATAAATCGTGTTTCTAATAAATGGTTTTTAAAATTAATTCAACACGGATGAGTGGTTTAAATTTAAAACCCTCTGTAAGTATAATGCATCGAATATAAAATAATCATTACGATGATCATCTTGACGTTGAGTCGAAAGTTTGACCGCCGCTCCACATACGTGGGTCGTCAAAGGTTAATAACTAATTACTAGTAAATTGTTACTACACTAGATAAATCAAAAAAAGTGACACATAATTACAGGAGTTGTGTATTCCTTTCCCTTCCACAAGAACGAAATAGCAAATAATATAAAAAAATATTTATTTCTTTGAGTAATGGAATCGGCATCTGTCTTCCAACTCACCTGATGGCAAGTGACGATGAAGACGAAGATGGTAAATGCCTATCCAAGAGAAACCTCTTCACTTCACTTCTGAACGTAACAGGGTTATAGTTGTCTGAAAAAATAGACGCCGGCAGTCTATCCCAGATTTTGGCCTCTCAAACCCAAAAGGAGCTGTCAAAGCGTTTAGTTCGCCTTTTTGGTGTTTCGACAATGATAGGATGGAACCTCTATGATGTTGATACCTAGAAGCCCTAGGTGGACAGTAATCGGTAAAGATACACCTTGTTACTGGGTGTAAGTTCAAAAGTATTCTTTTCGCAGAGAAGAAACGCGATTGTATTTTGGAAGGGTTGAAAATGACGAGATTGGCGTCACCTTAATCGGACAACAACGCAATGACAAATAAACCTGTACTACTGTAATTATGTATTTTTCATTAGTACTGTAATGACTCTCTTTAAGATTGAACTTGCTCGTGCATCTCTCACTTGCCAAACGAAACACAGCATCATTAATATGTGGCTATTTCACGACGGTGTTCGAGCCAGCACGATTTATGAGCTACTCATGTTGCTGTGACTAGGCTCCACCACTAGAGGATATAATAGAGGAATATAATAGGTAAAGGTATCTGGTTACTGTTTTCTCTTTATAAGAAAATAAGTCGAACTTTCAAATCATAATTTTGTGTTATTCCAATCTAATTCCTAAATCGGATTCAATGGATCCGAACGGATCCCTAAACATTATTTGCTACATGAGTCAAGAAAAACTGAGTTTACAGTAACAATCATCTTTTTTTGTGGGATAGGGGGTAAATGAGCAAGACGGGTTACTTGATGGTAATAGACTACCGCCGCCCATGGGCAGCTGCAACTCAAGAGTCATAAGTGCGTTGTCGGCCTTTAAGGTGGTAGTAAGGAAAGGAGGATGAGGGGGAGACTGGGTGAGGGAGGGAGATGCGAAGGGGAGGGGGTGGGGGTTTTAGGGCCTCTGGTAACCCCACTCACTCGGCGAAAAACAATGGAATCATTGCTTCACTGCCGGTTTTCTGTGAGGCCGTCGTTTCACTCCGGTCGAGCAGGCCCATACGTGCCAAAACATGGCTCTCCCACTTTCTTTCTTTCTTTTTTTTTGTTTTTACCGTATTGTAGTCATCACCTGATCGGAAGTAATGGTTAAGTGGTAAGTCGGAATCGAACCGACTAAAACTACACGTTGTTCCTTCACACACAAGTGAGTTTAGTGAGTATACCCTAAGAGGGAAGCCTCCGGGAACAAAAATCATCTTCTATTGATTGTCATAGTAATTTAAGACAATCAGTTTTGGTAATTATCTATATATTTAAAAATTAATCCCTATTTCCTTTTCGGCTTGCCGGATTTTTTATGTTTTCTAATACTTTGTAGAGGGTTTTTATGGAACGCAAAATTAAGAAAATTGAGCAGAAAATCGATTTCCATTAACTAGTATTTAATACTTTTTGCCTTTGTTGTACCTATACTTTTGACCTATACTGTTGACTTTGCCGGCGTAGAATTAGTAGTATATTTTTCTTCAAAGCTTTGATCAATCTCTATATTATTTAAAAAATTATGGTGTTGTCCACCAAAATCCCGTCATATACAGTTGCCCATGGGAAATTGTGGAAACCTTTTCTTTTAGCGTGCGGTAACCCCCGCGAGTTATTACCTCACCGGGGTAACGGCAATCGAACGGTATATCGAAGAAGAATCGAATGGTATATCGAACTCAAATCGACTAAAACCACACGGTGTTCGGACCATCGAACCATTGCTCGGAGATCGATTTAGACTCTCTGGCTCTAGCTTCGGACCATGGACAGAACCATGGTTTCCAGCGAGAGATTGCCTGCACCCACGCTGAGCACTCTACTAAAAGTACACATGCTCCTTTCATTGTCTTCCTTTAGGTTTTTAGGGTTCTGTCTGTCTGTATGTCCTTTCTATTGGCTTGAATCATGAAATTTTGTAAGTAAGGTCTCACAGAACAAGTAAAGGGAAAAATTCGAAAGTCTTCATTGATTGTTATCACATATTATTTTATTGTCACATAAAAAATAGTTTTTTGTGATTACAAACTTACATTTTGCGATTGGAGAGTTGACTTAAATCTATTTTTGGAAGAGTATTTTTAGAACTGCAAAGTTAAGTTTATCTTTTCGAAAAGATAGGCAAGAATTTTCAAGAAAGGATTCCCGAGATGGACGTTCTATCTATATACAAGTTTGTTTGCTTACGATACCCTCGGTGAGCGAGTTACACTCGCATTTGTCCGGTTTTTTTTATTCAAGCCTACATCATTTCTTAATCAACCCCGTCAAGAGATAAACTACTAAAGAACACGTAATCAAACTCACAGCGCTTACTAAAAATCCATTCATTTTCCTCCATCCATAAATTTTTCTTTTAATCCGAAATCCAGATACAAAAAGGATAATTGAAATCAATACTTCAATATGTCAGTTTCCCGTTGTAATGCAATTTACTTAGTCATTCAGATTCTTCGAAATAACTTGAAAATGTTCAATTTCAATACGTTGTCAATTGAATATAAAAAAAATATTATGACATGGGTTCCAAGTATTAAATCACGTCACGCAAAGGTCTTTTTGCACTCGTATTGATCGCTTGTTGATTTGTGAGGTAAATGAACTTAATCGAATAACTGTAACAAAAGCAAGGTGAATACTGGAATTCTCCGTGTTCCCGTTGTATTGGTATAACAAAATGGTAGTATACAAGTAGTTTTTTTTTTATGGTATAGAGGGCAAGTGAGCAGACGGGTCACCTGATGGTAAATGACTACTGCCGCCCATGGGCACCTGTATCTCAAAAGTTACAAGTGCGTTGCCGCCCTTTAAGGTGGGAATAGGGGAAGAGGGGGAGAGGGGGAAGAGCGGGAAGATGGGAGAGGGGGATTAGAGGGAAAGAGAGGGGGGAGAGGGGAAGGACGGGAATAGGGTAGAGGGAAGGGCTAAGGCCTCCGGTAATCTCACTCACACGGCGAAAAACAATGCAAGCATTGATTCACTGCCGGTTTTCTGTAAGGCCGTGGTATCGAGTGGAGTCGAGCCGGCCCATACGAGCCGAAGCATGACTCTCCCACGTAAATAGATGGAAGTACTTTACAACAATATCTATATAAATAAAAATTCAATTACAGCTGTGCGTCGGTAAGCGCATCACTGGAAAATGGCTGTACCGATTTGGCTAGTTTTTATTTTAAAGTGTTTGTAATCGTAATAGTCCGAATTAGTTTTTATCGAATAAGAAAAATTGGCAATGTTGCTGAAAAAAATTGAAAATCTGGGTAAAATGAAAGAAAGAAAGAAAAAAATATTCCTAGACACTTAAGACCCACCATAATTATAGTATAACAAACTTACATCTAAAACAATAAACGGACTTAAAACATGTGTAGCTCACCATAGTATTACCAAATTTTCAACCTTAATTTAAGGTCATAAGGATCATAAGTTTAAAGGGCTTTTCCAGTATGTTTTTTACCTAATATTCTGATAAACCATTCTAAGTTAAATACTTGTATGTATGTATGTATTCGGAATCATTTTCTTTCACAAGTACACCGAAAGAGACTTGAATCTTAACCTGTAATCCAATTCCTTACCACTACACTGGTATCGCTTCCGTAACCAAACTTTACATATAGACCTATTACATAATATACTTATACGTCACCGGTTACGCATTAGAGTAAATTTAAAACTAACACATTACGCAGTCACGACATACCAGAATAAATACCGCGTTTAGACATTACTTAGGGCGCTGCTTACTTCGTTCATGTCTTAAAAAATGGACGATAGAGCAGTATTACACATGAGTATCTTATTAAGAAAGTATATTTAAGCAAACCTTTTAAGTAAACTACTCACTTTAGGACGGGTTTTAGAAATATTTTTATTGTTTAGTTATAATGTCTTTATTTTATTCTGTATGTATGTATATAATTATATTAGTTATAACTTTATGTATATGTAGTACATTATATGAAGTACATTTTATAGAAGCTTATTTACGTAACCCATTCTTAGGATTCTTATCTCATGCCTATTAAATACCCACCTGCCACACACATCTCTTCATCGCCCAAAGGTTGACTGGGAGAAAATGCCTACGGCATTAAGTCCGCCTTGTGCATATGTATTCGCAGGAAGTTTAAATAAATAAATAAATAAATAATTACAGTTATAAGTTTATAGGGTTAGTAAATATTAGACAGGTACATCATTGATATCACGATGATGTTACAACTATTTTGATTATCCTGACTGCTAAGTCGGAGGTCATGGGTTCGATTCCCACCCAGGACAAATAATTGTGTGATGAGCATAATCATTTGCTCTGTGCCTGGGTGTAATTTATCTATAACTAGCAACGCGCCCCGGCTTCGCACGGGTAGCAGAGACATCTTCAACAATCATCAACATATTTCAATAAATTTAGACAAAATCTTGACAAAATATACACCTAAAGCTTCCTCATAATCACTGTGTCTTTTAGTGAAAATCCGTTCACTAGTTTTTTCAGTTTATCGCGAACAGACAGACAGACAGACGCGGCGGGTGACTTTGTTTTATAATATGTAGTGATATGTGTGTTATCAGCAGTCTGGTTTCCATAGTACAGGCTCTGTCTAGTTTGGGATCAAACGGCCGTGTGTGAGACGTGCTAAGTTATTATTATTTCATACTGTTGAAAATTAAAGCGAAGTGTTCAATATATGTTCTATAATGGTACAAACATACATAAACCAATTAAGTGGTTCTATTGCCTAATACAGTAACAATGAGTCAGTATAAAGAATAGAAGAATATTACAACGTCCAGTAGCTAGGTTGTCGCCCGTGACAAAGACAGCTCAAATAAATTTTATAAAAAAAAAAACAAAAAAAAATACAAAAGCCTTGGGAAGCACCATAAACTTAGTGTATATTAAGTTTATGGGAAGCACATCGTGTTTATAGGCTTACTAGGAACCCGTCCCGGCTTCGCACGGGTAGCAAAAGCGTATTGTTTTTTTTCCGGCATCTTCAACAATCATCGTCATTTTTTAGCCATTTTACACAAAACATAATGAATTACTAAACTATATAATACACCTAAACTTTCCTCATGAATCACTCCGTCGATTGATAAAAACCGTATAAAAATCCGATCGGTAGTCATTGAGTTTATCGCGAACAGATAGACAGACAGTCGCGGCAGGGGACTTTGTTTTAAAATGTGTAGTGATATTATATTATATTATATGATATTACAACTACTGTTTTTACTATAAACATCATAGACTTATTTGAAAAAAAATAGTATTTTTTTTCTATTTACTTGTTTTTCATTATTAAAATTATTAGGAAAAAGTATAGGTACAACATAACATTATTTTGGAAAATTTAGTTTTGACATGAATGAACTCTTCAAATGTTACCTATGTGATATGCCTATATATGCGATTTCGATATTTTTTATAGTAATTGACCAGCATAACTTGAACTACCATTGTATAGACTTTCCGTACCATGATAGGTCAACATTATTAATTGCATATATTACCTTTCTGCATTTATTCTACATATAAACTTTAAGTACTCCAAATTACACATTCTGTCTGCAAAATTCGTAAGGAATTCTCTTTACGTATTATTTACACATAATAATAATATTATAAAGAAGATTTGTCTAGATATTCACATATTATAGCAAAAACATAGTTCAGCGCCATCTAGCAAAGATCCCTCGAACTAAGCTGTAACTTCTGTTCGTGCACCATGAAACAGTATAAAAATAAAAAATACAACCTACGCGGATGAGGTAAATAACGTGAAATCTTTTCGCCTTTCATTTAAAAATTATTTATCTGGAACATAATAATATTACACATTACGATCTAGACCCAAACTTACATTATTATAAATAGAAACACCTAGACAGAAATTTATGAATTATATACTTGCACCGAGCGGGAATCAAACCCGGAACCTCTGACGTTGCTTTTGTATGCATTACCATCGCACTATAAAGTTCGTAAAAAAAATTATTGCAATAAAAGTGTAGACCTACTTACTGTAGCCCTCTGATAAGTTTAATGGTTACTTATGCTACATTACAAAAAAAAATGCTAAGAGATAGGTCAAGTAACAATTAAACTTATCTGAGGACATGGACGCAGTAAGTAGCCTTTTATTCGTCATTGTCAAGTTACATAATAAGGTGACTATGTAATTACTCTGTGACAAAACAAGGTCTTGTTACTGGATAATTGACAAGGATGCCATCAATCCTATAATTAATTTTTCATTTATTTTTTAATTAAATTTAAGTTGCAATCAGTAAAATTCGTCAAAACCATTCTCATAGTCTGATTTTCTAGCAAACAGATATTAATTCAAATTTGTATTTTTTTTAAATATAAAACAATTGATTTTTAGTTGACTTGCCAACATAATATGCGACAGCAACCTTAAAAATAACTACTCAGAGAATTCAGAAAGTTATTTATTACAGCAGAATAAAACGACTTAAGATAATTAAAAAATATATTAACTTGTTTAATGGATTTTACTCTGCTTTGTACCGGAAGCCTAAACCTTTAGGTACAACCTTTAATGCATTTTTTTTTCTTTTTAATAAATGTGGTAACTAACCAACTCAGCTCAGAGTTGTTCTCAGTTTCAGACTTCCTCATCAACACGTAAATCACACCGTATCATCTACTATATCAGTAATCCGCCAAGCTTCCACATGAGAGCATCTTTAGAAGTTGACCAATACTCGTTTAAAATTATAGCTTATTTATTGGCTAATAAATTAGGTATGTGTATGTTCCGCATATGTTGGCAAATGGCAATTACACATTTGATAATGTCAAATAATATAACAAAATAAATTCAACTTTTTATTTTGTTCTTTCTCAGTTAACTTACTACAATCAGTGTTTGTTATCATCTGTGTGCGTAAATTATTTATCGATTTACTTATTATTTTTTTATTTATTACTAACTTTTGCACGCGAAGCCGCTTAAAAGTAATTATTCTATCCCCCAAGAACATTTTTTTCTGGATGAAACGTACATCCTATTGCCAGACCCCTGTAAACGTGTATTAAATTTCATGATGATCATATGAACGGTAGGTACGACAGCGCATAAAATACGCATAAACAAACATTGATTTTTATATACAAAAAGATAGTTAACATATCATTTAGCAGTCCGTGCAAGCCATAATTGTAACCTTGTTAAATAAATCAAGTAAAAACAGGAAGACTTCCATGGGTTTATCTGGTTATGGTTCAATGATACATATCTAACCTATATATTACATTGCGAAAACTTAGTATATTGATTGCTAGGTACGGTATTCATATTAGTTAACATTATCTCTGCTCAAATCTCTGTGCTTAAAAATATTTACACAGTCTAACTAATGTTGTAAGTTAATCGTGCGAATTCTTATTTACATACCACTTCTCAGATCAAAACTAGAATATACCTAATCATTATTCATAGACAGGCTGGGACGGCCCTAGATTAATCTCAAGGCCTTACATAAATCTGTTCGAGCCAACAATGAGCACCATTCGCGAACTAACTACATAAATAGTCTACTTAAATCTCAGAAAGATATAAGGGCCACACTGTTTTACGATTTATTGCGGCCTTGTCATCTGAAAACCATAAAAATAAATATATAAAAGCCATAACACATTAGATGGCATTGTGTCCATACCTTTATACTCTTTGTGGTAAGTTCAAGGTCACGCACATCAAAAATAAATAAACTGTGCATTTTAGCGGCTGTTTGTTACCCGGTAGAGTTAAAATAATTACACTTAGATATTTTGGTTTAATAAGGTATGTAAATAAAAAACCAGACAAGTGTTTATCTGGCTTGCGCACTGAGGGTTCCGTAACAACAAACAAATTTGTATGGTTATAGTTCGTCCATCTCAGAAATCGATCCTCAAACATTTTCCAAAACACTCTCCCATATATCGATGTATGTCACAGTCAATTTTCCAACCGCAAAATATATGTTTGTAATCGCAAAAAAAAAAAAAGTTATATTACATCTAATTATTGACTCTCGGATTTTTTCCTTTACTTGTGTTGTGAGAGACCTTGCTTATGGCCAAATTTTATGATTCTATGTCAATGGGAAGTAGTCTATAAATTTTGATTACCCTGCGAACTGTTCAAATTGGTAAAACTTTAGGCTTAAATGGCCGTATCTTTTGATTCGGTCTTGAAAGCTTATTTTTTACATCTTGTAGGGATCAAAGACATGAGTATCCGATGTTGATTTTAACTTGATACCTCCGTTCCAGTCCGTACCCGTTCCTGAAAAAAAAGGTTTTGACAGACAGACAGACGGACAGCAAAAAGATCCTACAAGGGTGCCTTTTACCTACCTAATAACAACCAGTGTAATTGAATTTTATCTTTATCTTTAATTAATGAAAAAACAAAGCAATTTAATACCCTTTTGAGAGCTGTGAACCATTTAATTTTTCTTATCTCTTAAGCACGTATATAATCAAAGCTCTTAAGTTACAGAAACAGATGGCTTGTGTAAAAAGGCCGGTAAACACCTAAGGTAAAACAAACAGCAAAAACTTTTTTTTTTAATATTTGGTTTCTTTATGACATACTATGGTATTTTGATGCATTGAATAAAATTTAAGGGTTTTTTCTACAATACACACATCAAAAGTATCTAGGGATCAAGTACGTTTCAGAGTATCGCCGCAATTAAAAATTATTACTTCACTTTTTTAGATCGTTATTGATTCTTTTGAATGAATTTGAATTCTTTATTCACTATTTGAATGAAGAATTTTCTTTAAATTTTAATTAAAAATAGAAAATCAGTGTCAATGAGGATTCCTATAAAAGTGTGTAATAGCGTTTTTACAAAACCATTACAATTTATAAATCGGAACTGAAAGAAAGCCAAGTCAAAAGAAGCCTCTGGACACGCTATCCTATCACGGGCAGCGATGCTAAGCGACATGAAGGATGATCTCGCATCATCACTCGCAGATAGGACCGGTACATCCAAAATACTGCTCGACGGAATCGTACCATGATCTTGGTTACGAGGCTCCACAGCTCTTCAGGCTTCCTGATAAGCGACCAAACCATCCGAAATCGTTTACGTGAAGTGGGTCTGTGTTCCCGAAGGCCGCTGAGAGTTCCACTTATAGCACCCTGCAATCGTAGGGCCCGTTTACAATGGGCTCGCGAACACAGAAATTTGTAGGAAGAAAACTAGCGTTGTGTTTGTTTTGCTATGAATTTCGGTTCGGTATGAGGCCTTACACAAGACGTACTCGAGTTTGGAGGACCTCTGCACGTCAAGAACGTTTGAAATTCTGTCAGGAAGTTCATTCATGTGGAGGGAGAACAATAATGGCTTGGGCCGGTTTTTGGATCGGTGGAAGAACCGATCTCATTTGGATCAGGGGCAACCTCAATGGTCAGATTTATGCAGAGAGGATTGTTTCAGACGTGATCATCCCTTTGCTAAGCTGGTTGGGTGATTCTTTTCAACTAATGCACGGCAATGCACGTCCACACACGGCTAAAGTCGTAACACGCACTCTTGCCAATGCTCACATCAACGTTCTGCCGTGGCCTGCTCCATCGCCAGACTTCAACCCAATTGAGCACGCATGGGATATGGTCTAAAGAAGAGTATTGCCGAGTATGGATGCCGTGCATACCGCACAACAACTTTTTGACTTAGTAGTAGTAGTTTGTTTTTAAAGTGCTGAAAAAACTTAGCCAAACGATAAATTAATTTGCACATATTAATTAAAAAAACATTTCGACATTTTTCTTATATGAGCACATGCGAATAAAAATCCAATAAACGACAAACGTGTTTTCACAATGTAGCATAACCTTACCATTGCAAAAAAAAATACTTTAAAGTAATGAGTTTGTGTCCTTACCTAATAAATAATATACACTCCTGGTTACGCAAAACAAATAAAAGTTATGGGCAATATACCTTACTTACCTCCATAGATTAATGATTTCTCTAATACAACTGGATTTCCAATTGAGATCTCTGTCGGTCGACACGTACAACTACACCATTTTCTTCAAAGTGGCCGAATTTGGGAAAAATCATACGCAAAGACAGATAGATAATCCTAGCCTATGGTTTATGCTTCAAATACGTTCCGAAATATAATTCTACTCTTATTTTATTTAGTTAATGTCAAACAATTATGCTCTGTCGAAAATTGGGTATTTTACCTTACTTAATTTCATAATTTGTGACAAAGTCGTAAAGAGTGTATCGATTTCACATGAAGGTTTATTGTAATTCTGAGTTCGTCAACTTCGCAGCTTGTCTGGTCCTTTAAGTCTTCTACAAAACAAGATGTTAGTTTATCAGTGGATGAGGCGACAGCTAATTAACGTTTTGTACAAAGAAATCTGCGATTTGAGTTTTCTTAGACATTAAAGGTCAAAAATTTTTTATTATTGTCTATGACTAGAGTCAGTATCCTAAGTGCCACTGAGTGCCATTATTACCTTTATTTGTAAGTGTAGCGTAAGAAAATGAAGACAGTGATATACCCTACCCTGAGTTGTTGAATCTCGGACTTGGATAAACTGGATCAACGACTAAAACTAGATTTTTAAATGCTTATATATTTCTGTCAAGAGACTCTCGGGCTTGACGGATGGCTCGCTCGGTTATTAATAAAAAATAGAGGATAAAAACATTAAGTCATAATTTAATATTGAAATATAAAAATTCAAGAAAGTTAATTTCCATGAGTTATATTAAGAATAAAACTTGTTAAAATTTATAGTTAAGTTAAGTTATAGAAGTTTATAGAACAAAGTTCTTTATGTTAATTTTATTAAGCTATTGTTAATCCTGTAATAATAATTCATTCTCGGCCGATGTATAAAAAATAACCTGTTAAACCTGATGCTTACCTTAACAAGAAAAACATATGTTGGAATAAATTATAAATTATTCACATGTCATACACAGACTGTCTTAACTTACAGTTAAATCTAAAAGTCAGCATACATTTTTTTAATGCTATAGGAGGGACGACTAACCGAGCGGACGGGTGACCTTATGGTAAGTGACTACCGCCGCCCATGGACACCTACAACTCAAGAGCCACATGTGCATAGTCGGTTGTGCATGTTAAGGTTTGAATATCGTATCTTCCCGGACATACCGCAATCAACAATTTGTTCCACAGATTGGTTGAGAGAGGCGAAAAGTCGCTACATTTTTCCATGCTTGGTAACATTCCTGTTTTCGGTGCGACGCCGTTTTGCAGGATCATATCAAACCAAGGCTGGAATTTGCCACGAATGGGAGTCAAAGAAAAAATAATGAAAAGCTCCATACCCTGAAGCATTCCATCAGTGACAGAATCGGCAACGAAGTTGGTATCATGCGGCATGAAGCAAATCTGCCTCCAAGGGATGACACAAAGAAGGATCACATTCCATCCAAATCTGCCGACCCGTAGTGCCACACACAGCGGCATGCTGCAACTCGCACCGTACTCCGGATGAGGTAATGATCCGAGAAGTCAAATGGGGTCTCAAAGGAGACTTGGTAGCTGTCCGGATGAGAGATCTACAACAGGTCCAACAGTCAAGCACATGGCTTTCCACATCTGGGACTCGCGTAGACGTTGATACTTCGTGTCAAGCCTTATGTCAGGGCAAATTCATGAACAGTTTTCCCCACATGGTCGGTTTTGGGTAAGCCATCATTCGGAGTGGTGGGCGTTAAAGTCACCAAATATCACGATCTCTGCGGACGGGATCTACTGCAGCACATAGTCTGCAGCCATTTGGACGTCATTTGGATGTAGTCGTTTACTTGGTCAATTTCGGTATTACGGCTATGGGCTCTGTACAGGCATGCATAGAAGCGGGGAAGGTCGTCGCTGTCTTCACAAAGCCACAATATTGCCGAGGCGGCAAGAACTGATACCACCTCTAATGTACAGGCATACATTAGCCCTAGAAACAAAGGAGTGTGCCAAGGTAGTAGAGGTAGGACGCACCTCTGGAGACGATATCTGCGTCTCGGTTAAAAAGAAAGTTTTTTCCTTCTATGAATAAATAAATCCATTGTCCAAAAAGTCGTCTTTGGAAGATGGATTTTTTTTTTAATTATATGAATTTAGGGTTCCTAAATATTAAACTTTATGATTATAAGTATAGTGATGCAAATATAAAATTCATTGAATGAAACTTGTTGTAATTTTTATCTGTGAGCGTGAACCAAATTGGCGCAGTCATAATTGGTCGTCACTTGCAAATTGTTTATTGTAAACACTGTAGCAACAAAGCAAGTTCACAATGTTTTTACTGAGATTGTCAGCTTAATTTTAATATTTTTTGTCACTTCTGTTAAATACTTAGATTTAATTTAAGTGACAATCAATATAATTTGAACCATTATTCTAACATGTTAAAGCACCACCAAGAACACAACGAAGTAGTTAAATTAGAATCGAATCGAGTAAATGTTTATAAAAAAATACCAAATACCATTGTTCACTTTACATTTCGTTCAGGTCAGAATTATAAGAGGATATAAAAAAAGTCTATATTAACCTATATCCTCTCTTATTAAAGGAATTCACAGATCAAGGGATCGTTTGATAAGTCAGGGTTTTACTGAAGAAGCTCTCTAGCTATCTCTAGCCACATTTTACTAAGTCTACACTATAAAGTATTCGTGGGCTCCGAACGACGAATTCAGAGACAGCAAACAGTCCACTGTTGTTAGTTATTATTCTACATAACACAATCGAAAACTATAGAAATACTATCAGTTGTCGGACATTTACAGGTTGTAACGAACGGAAATCTGTCAGTCGTAGCCTATCTATTCAGTATCCATCAAACGAAATCTATACCCGGTGTACCCCTGTCGTTATTTCTCCGCTATGCCTTCTGCTCAGAAAAAGGGGCATAGGGAGTCGTTGAACACTTGGCCAGTTCCTCCTCAGTTAAAAGTATTTCACAAGGTTCCCAGAAGAAAAGAATACTATTGAGGCCCTTTAATTTAGGAAACCTCTATCTTTATATAATCACTTCAATATTATATGTGCATGTTATATTCATTACCAGAGATTATCGTTTCACGAAATCACAGCAAAATGTGTCAAAATGCTAAATCAACTTTTAACTGAATTTTATTTCCTGTAAATATCACGTTACTGGTCCTGTTAAGGTCACATAACAAGACTATATATACATCTAGCGATTGTTTTATTCATTCATTCTCAAACACGTTAATAATTAAATAGTAACTATTTTACTTCAGGAAATAATGAAAACGTGATCATAAATCAGTAGCGTCTTTCGATATAAATTATTAGTATTATCATCTTAAACAGGCAGTTTTTATAAGTGTAGTAGTTATCTTAAAGGTCTTTAAGGAAGGTCGATCGAATGTTATAAAACTGGATACTGGTTTACAATGCAAACATACATCGGTTAACATTCCGTGACATAAGAATAAAGATGGAACAATATTCAGTTCTATATGGGGTATCTCTTTTAATACTGACACTGTGTACGCTCCGCATTAATACATCGAGGCCCCCGATTCGACCGAATAAACTCGTATCGTATTCCATACCCGACAAACGGCTTCTCAAACAGGCCTTGGGATTCAACGAGGATATATACTTGAACTTCACGGAACTCACCACCAAGTACAATTTTAAAACCGAAGTGCATTCTGTGACAACAGAGGATGGATATGTTTTGAGCGTCTTTCGAATTTTACCAAAGTGTAGTGAAAGAACTAAATCTTATCCAGTGTTGATGATGCATGGAATATTTGATACTGCAGACGTGTGGATAATACCTGACACAGACATAGGGCTGGGCTACGTGTTAGCAAAAAATTGTTATGATGTATGGACTGCTAACAGTAGAGGTAACAATTACTCTCGACGGCATATCAGACTTGATCCTAATAAGGATCCTGAGTACTGGGAATACTCGTTTGATGAAACTGGAAACTTTGATTTACCTGCCACGATAGACTACATTCTTCAGAAGACTGGATATCCAAAATTATTTTTCGTTGGACATTCTCAAGGTACAACCGAATATTTTACAATGAGTTCTTTAAGGCCTGAGTACAATGATAAGGTTATTTTAGCCATTCAGCTGGGACCAGTAGCTTGGATGAAGAATTTAATTAATCCAATAACAGTTTTAGTTGCACAAAATTATGTGGTAATAAAAGACTTCTTGGAATCAGCTGGGTTCAGAGAAGTGTTTCCTAGAAATCGTATTGTGCATCACATTGCTGAATTTTTGTGTCAAAACGCTCCAAGGTTGTGTGAGTTTGGTTTTACTCTTACTACAGGCCATAGGCAAGGTACTTTAACGCTTAAAACTATTTCTGTCGCTATTGGTCATTTATTCAGCGGTACTTCAGTAAAAAATCTTTCGCACTATGCACAACTAGTATTAAGTGGTAAATTCCAACGTTATGACGAGGGCGCAAAAGGAAATCTTCAACGTTATGGTTTAGAGAAACCACCTGAATATAATGTTTCTCTGATATCCTCCCCCGTTATGTTGTTCTCTGCGCAAAACGATGCTTTATCTTCTTTGAAAGATGTCGACATATTAGCATCTAAATTACCTAATTTAGTTGAAAATTACATCGTTCCAAGGTCATATTGGAGTCATCATAATCACATTTGGGATATAACAGCTACTGAATTGGTTTATCCAAAAATGTTAAAATATTTTGAAAAATTTAAGAATTTAAATTAGAGTGAAATAGTTTTATAAATAAACACTGACATAATATTTAATTGTACCGGAATGATTACACCCACTAACCCCAAATAGCTACTTTTTTTATAAAATGTCAATAAAAAACCCGATTACTCTATTTAGCGCATTTGCTCTGGGTTAGAGAAATATTAACGAGTAGGAATATGCTACGAACCAAATAAAAACAATTAAGTTAATTATTAAGGTTCTTATTTTCTTTTGTCAAGCTTACAATGCTTATATGTAAGTGATTAATCCATCATAATTAATCGGCATTATATACTTCAATTGCAACAGTCACTAATATAGAATTCACAGTTTTTTTAACCAAATTGAAGCCAAAAATTACAAAATACAAATACTTCTGTTTTCCTAGTTATTTGTCATAATAAATATTTAAAGTTTTTTTAATGTTTACAACAGATTTTTTTTTAAAATATAATATACAAAAAATAAATACTTAAAACATTATTCCCCGTAGTTATTTATATAAATATAAGGAACATGTAACGTTTATTTATAATCTTTGCATCAAACAAGTTTCCATTAAAACTCACAATTAATATTTTTTGTTCTTATGTACGTATGTATTTGAAGGTTTAAAAAACCTGTTATCATCACACTTAGTGAATTAAAAACGCTTTAATTGCGTTATATTTTTATACCACTAAGGTGCCAAACTTGGTATAGATAAATCTCACCAGGTGGAAAGCGATCATCGCATGTTATGGACTTCAGCAACACAAGGGTCACGCGGATGTTAGAGACTTGTAAAACATTTGTGTACATTTTTAAACAACAGGATACTGTAGTCACTTGGAAAACGGGGATGCTATTGTTTTTAAATATACCTCAAGAGCACATTGCCCTTGAAGTATTTTCTTCTAAGGCTGATGACCAAAATAATAAAATTTAATTAAGGTTTTTAAAGACCGCGTGTGTGTTTATTTTTTCATTATTCTATATAAACGGATTTAAACAAATATTTCCACGTTTAAGTTTTTACGTACGATTATATTTTTAAATAAATATAAGACGTATTATTGAACGTGGTCTTTAATGAACTGACCTATTTGATTAATAAAAGTTTTTGAAGTGAAAACTTCTTTAGCAGCGTTGTGCACTTTTTGGGATACGTAAAAAATGTTAAACTTGCGTCAGGATACGTGACCCTGATCGAAAATTCGTAAGACGGAGCCGTGTTTCTTAAATTTAAAAAATATAACATTCGAAATTCAAACATTTATGAGCGGCCAGGAGCGCAGAACTTTCAGTGTACCCTATGTATACATTTAGATATGTTATTACCTACTTTTTATTTTTAACCTAATTATATATATACAGATGTGTTTGTGTGTGTGTGTGTATGTATATGCAAATACATTGTCAAGTTATGTTTTCACTTCTGACGTGCAGTCCTACGACTGACTGTTTTTTTTTGTCCGAAAACTACCCATGTTCTCATCTATTTACAGTCGTATTATCCATCCAAAGGTTGCCTGTAAGAGATTGCTTTTAGCGATAAGGCCGCCCTTTACATACACATACTCACAAGGTACCTATTCCATGGAAAAATAGTTTGGTGTACAATAAAGTTTATTCTATTCTAGTTGACACAGACCAACGTTAACATCAACACACAACACATCACACTTAACTTGATAAAATAAGAATTATTTGAAAAGTTAAGGAAGTATCGACTTATCCATTTAGTCTAAACTATTTATGATTCTTAATAAAAGGCGTTAAATTTGTAAAAAACAAATGTAGTCACTTGTTTATGTTTTTTTATTTTAATAAATAATTCAACTTCTCTAAACAAAAGATAACAGTATTTGTTTAATTCGACATACAGGTATATTGTCGCCACACCTTAACCTCACGATTTAACTTCAGCATAATTATCTTGGTCAAGGTACGTGTGACAAAGACGGATATTTTCTCGAAGTTCCAATTAATCCAGAGGCAAGTAAGTTTTTGCCAACAATAGTCAAGGATGTCATCCGTCGGGTAGTTACTTAAGTAAGTTATTCATCATCTTCCTTTTCCCCATTTAATTTGGGGTCGGCGCATGTGTTTGTAATATTTGTCCATTGTAATTAATATTGAAATTATTATACTATTCTTAAAATTAATTAATTAAGCCGTCAGTAAATGTAAAGATTATTTAACTACTGTTTTTTTTTATAAATTTAATGGCAAAAATAATTTTATATATGTGTTTGCTACATGTATTGTTTTTTTATATTTTATTTTTATTTTTAATGTTGCCAAGGGATTTGGATAGTTTCTTTTATGGCCGGCCACCTGTTTGACGCCAACTCTCCTTGGGAATGTAATCGTTTTCAGACAGGACAAAGGAAGAAGGTAAATTTGGGTAAGGAAAACGGATAGGGCGAGAGAGCTAGAGACGTCAACTAGTCTTAAGTAAGTTACTATAGTAGGGTTATTCACTTGCTACTGAGTCATAACCGGAGCACCGGTAATCGCCAGAGCGTTAGTGTTGCGGGTAAGCATCACGGGCATAAGCTCGTATCAATAAAATAGAAGTTGAAGACAGTAACGATGGATCTGACGTAAATTCTTTTAAATTAAAATTTATATATTTTTTATATTTTTTACTTATTTCACTAGTACAACAAAATTTAACATTATCTACATCGACAGCCATTATCGACTATTTTTATAAATGGTAATAATTATTTTCCCACCTTCATTAGCAAGTGTCCATAACCTGCTATAGTTGGGATGGCTCTGGCCAATAATTAGTTTATCCCAGAGAAGCGCTATTGTCGACGCCACCATGCGTATTAGTTAGAGTTCTGGCAGAGAAAGCAGTGGTCCTGAATGAGAGGGTGCTAACCATGTCATTGATCACGACCATAAAGTCCTCCACTGCCTGGATCTTAAGGTTTCGCTATTGGCTCTGTTTTCACGGGTCTCGGAGGTTACCATCTATGTCTTATATATGTTTCGAGGACGTAAGTAGTGCACTGAGGGTAACTTGTCCATCTTTAAGAACCATAGAACGGTAGTACATTCAATTCAATCGTGGCAATTTTAACTTGGAGGATGATGCAAGGTCCGGCAGGCTGACAGAAGTGACTACCGGTAATAACATTGAGACTGTACAAAAATGGTTGAAGGAAGACCGACGTGTGATGTATCGACATAGGTGGAGGAAACCCTCAAGTTAATTGCACTTACTATTCATCGGATTCTTCATGACCATTTGAAAGTACGGAAACTTTGTTCCCTCTGGGTGCCACACTTGACTTGTGACTTGGTCTCGTGATATGTAAAAAAAAATTGAAGATGGCCTAACTACGTGAAATCGATTGTTACATGTGAAACCTGGCTGTATTATTTCGACGTTCCTACTCAATCCCAGAGTAACATGGGTTTGTTTGAAGATGCACTGTCGACGTCTGTGAAAATGTCCATAACCGTAAAGATAAAAGAAAGAAGAATATTGGCTACTGTTGAGAAATGTTTACCTCAAGCCTTAAAAATTAAACAACCAAACTCAAAACTCGATACTTGGCCTTTGCATCAAGATAACGCCCCTGGAAATCGAGCCGGCAAAACTACGTATTACTACTTGCACCAAGCTGTTATCAAATTGCTGAGACACCCTCCTTATAGTCCAGATTTAGCGCCATGCGACTATTTGTACTATTCCTGTATGTAAAAAATACCTGTATGTAACAAAAGAGATGCAAGTTTTCGAGCGATGAGGAGCTCATAGGAGCTTTTGATGAGGTATCCGGCTGTTTCCAAAGGGATACTGGAAAAATGTGTTCAGCACCTGGTTTAAACGTATGAAGACCCATATTATTCTCAGTGGAGACTATTTTGAAAACATTTAAGTCAAAACTTATGTAGCACCCTAATGAATGATCTGAAATATAGAGTAGGTTAAATGCTGAGTTTGGAATCATTAGAGGTGATGAAGTTAGAAATATTTTTGTCTTTTTTTCCGAAACCAACAAACAATTTGCATAACATATGCGCTTTTAAGGACTTTTAAATAAAAGGGACACATTATTATTCAAGCGAAAAAGACTCATTGTTTGGACCGATTACGTTGCAACGACTATGCTAGACGATAAAAGGTTACTGCATTCTGCGAATAAAATGTCAGTTAATATTTGCTAGTTGTCTTACAAAATTGTAGGCAGCGGATACCAAGAAGCAGGACACTTCGTCACGATGACAACACTCAACTTAATTAAGAGTCGACTATAGAAAAGTAAAATTAGTGTGCCCCCTTTGGCTCGTCTTGACCACTTCTATTATTATAATTCTAAAGAAAGTGTGTAGAAACGGGTGTTCCTCCTCCTGTCCCTCCAACATAAAGAGAGGGTCTTCTGACCAGGCTAAGTGATCCTGCCTGTTGCAACTGTTGATGTTGGAAACTTGTATATATACTAATGGCCGCGAGAACTTTCATAACGCGGTGCAGGATTAGTAGTTACTCCATAGTTCGGTGTATCTTTATTAGATGATGTTGAAGTAGGCTTTTGCTGTATGTGGAAGTCGCCACAAAAGTATTAAAACTAAGAATTTGCTTTATAAAATCTGAGGATACAGTAAGTACGCATGAAACTTTTGTGGGGGTCAGAAATCCAAACTCAGATACGCTTTGGTATGGATTCCTGGCTATCCTCTTAGAATAGGAAAACATAAAAACCACACACACAAATGCACAAGAGGGTATCCAAAAATAGATTAAAAAAAGGAATATAAAAGCTTCTTGGTACGTTCAAGCTTCATTGTTTAACTAAAACAAATATTGTGTATGTGTGTGTGTGTTTATGCGTTTGTATGTGAGTGTATGAGTGTCTTATTTTTAACAAATACTCAAACTATGATAAAATTGTGAGAAGTTCTTCCGTTTTTCATAGTCACGTTCTAAGAGCCATTGGCCCCAATTCTGTTACTTCACTCGCTAAATTAAAATTCACTAAATTTTCTTCATATAAGAAGTAAACCTTGGATACTTAGAAACAAGGTCTTATTTCAAATTGAAACAAGTAGGTAACATATGTCGCTATCAAAATAAGCAATTTATTTGTCGACTAAAGTCTGATACGCTTATACAAACTTTAATACCACGTAGCGAGAGCCGCTATCCGTTGAATGCCATCTCTTTTGCTCTGTGTTTTAAGTAAGCGTCTTCGTAGGTGTAGATTAAAAACACGTCATCCTTGTTCGTTTTGAACAAGTTTTTATACGGTAATTATACAGCGTTTGAATAAATGAAGACTCTCGCTGCGTGGAAGTAAAGTTGAGTATACGTTGACAGGTTTTATTGAAATTTAGCGGCGCTGAGAAATAGATGCTAGTAACAAATAGACCTTATTACGAAGAACACTAGGTTGATTTCATATGAAGAAATTAAGTCAGGTTTTAGTTTGGTCGAGTGTACAATAGAATCGGCACCATTGTGTGACTTTCCTTTTACATGATTCCATCGGCAGTTTGGTGATAGCAAGTTCAGTGCAAGCAAAGACTCTTTCACAAACTTTATAATGTTGTCTAGTATTCAACTTATTGTTAATAGTGGAGAAAATCAAATCTGATGTGGTTGTTGAGACCTGATACTAGTAAATATAAAGTTATCTAATTGTTAAAACACTTGCTTCTTTATAGAACTTTTGTTGGGTATCATAAAGGCTAAAAGTTGTTATTTTCAAACCAAGAGGTTTGAAAAGAGCAGCTTTTAGGATTAGGCATTGAGCTCTTTCAAAGTTCAAAATATGACTTTCATTTGATCCTCCCCAGATAGAAGTAAGTACCATACGAAAAAATGCATTGGCAAATATATTCGTAAACAGTTTGAGTCATTTTACAGTTTGTGATATGTTAATTTTCTTTAAATATGTGTTAAAAGATTTCTAATTGAATTACTGCCCTGAGAGACTCCAAAATTTATAAAATTTTCAGTTCTTAGCATGTCGCCAAATCCGACTGATTGAGAATCAATCTTCTAGATAGTGCTTGAAGAGTTTAAGCTGGAAGTTTTTAAACCCATGTTTTCGAGCTTAGATAATGATAGCCGCGAGCAGACAGTGACGAAAGCCTTGTGAATGTCAAACACTTTTCCTATTAAATAATTTATTTATAACTAGCAGCGCCCCGCGCTTTCACCCGCATAAGTCCCGATCCCGTAAGAATATCGGTATGTAAAGTAGCCTATATGTTAGTCTAGGTCTCCAGCTATCTACATACCAAGTTTCATCGCAATCGGTTAAATAGTTTTAGCGTGAAAGAGTAACAATCATCCATCCATCCATCCAAACCTTCACCTGTATAATATTAGTGGGATAGTGGGATAACTTCAGTGAAACTATGCGAACAAACGGTTGTTAATATACCTTTTCTAAATCCTTATGGTTGCTTGAGAGTAAGTTTTTAACTACAAAAACTTTACACTTTTAGTCTATTGTTTATTATTCTTTCAAATATCTTAGTAATAGTTGAGAAAAGGGATATCTGACGGTAGTCGGCAACATCAAAAGCAACTTTTGAAAATGGGAAATACTACAGATTTTTTCAATAAAGACGGAAATATACCTTATGCTCAACATATATTTAAGGTATAATGAGGGTTGGGACTATAATCTCTTAAAAAATCTTAAGGACTTTTACCGATATATTGTCCCTCCTTCTTCAAAGTCAAAGGTAATAAGACTTTCAACTTCATCTTCAGTAGTCTCAAGAATAACAAAAGAGTTACAATTAGAGGCCACTAAGAGACCAGTCGTAATTCATGGTTTTATTATAATTTTATTTCTAGGAATTTTAATATTAATAGTGTTATTTATAATTATTTTTTATTGCTATTAAAAATTTAATGAGTTATTCGGACTTATATTATTATTGTAAATGTTGTTGAAATTTTTATTTCTGCAGTCAGTTTATAAATTATCATAGTTAATTTTATTAATATTTTTTTAAATGTATTTATTTAGATTCCCTGAGTACGTGCAGAAGAGAACTTGCTTATTTATGTATGAGAGTACTTTATAATAGAGATAACATAGTCCAAACAGCTGGAACATCTAGTTCCTTCGTAATGAGCAGGTGTCATACCAAAAAAAGGAAAGGAGGTCAAAATAATGTTGATAAATTTGATCCTTTAATATTAAAATGAATGTCTCCTATCATAACATTATTTTTAACTTGTCAGTTTAATTTTTTTTATGGGATGGGGGCAAATGAACAGATGGGTCACCTGATAAGTGACTATCGCCGCCCATGGACATCTGCAACTCAAGAGCCACAAGTGCGTTACCGTCCTTTAAGGTGGGAGTACTCTCTTTGCGTGGAGGGTTTAAGGTCGTATCGGTCCGGAAATACCACAGGCATAGGTTAGTAATTCCTGCAAACTGCGTAATAAATTAAGCAATGAAAGAAAGTTATGTGGTCTGGATATTTCAATTAGAGCAGTCTCGTTATTTATTTTAATAAGGGGACATTGGTTTTGGTTGGTATTGGTATAGGGATCTATTTCCGCATTTAAACTCATAAGCGGTCCATTATGCGTTCAGATAAGCTGACTAGTTGAGCCAGCTTAGTTCCTTCCAGAAGCACAGAAGCCTCCTGGGGCGTTCGCAAGTTTCTAAGAGCGACCTCGCACCTGCGAGGATACTTGCCCGTTATATGACCACTCCCTCGCACTCCAGGATAACGTGGGCGGCCGTGTTTCGTCCGCGTTGAGACATCCTCTACATAGAGGATTGTCTGTCGCATTGATGGTGAACAGGTGCCGGTTTAGGAACAGTATATTGCAATTATAGCTGTCTTCTAATAGAAGAGAACACATGCTGACAGGATTACATAAGGAGTGAGTTAGGTTACTGCCTCAGACAAGAAAGGAAATATAATTGGTATGTAGGTATTTACTTTTCAAACCAGTTTCAATGTAACTGCCGCATATTTATAACTGACCTTTACGAGCGCTTCAGTTACAGGTTAGGTATGCCAAACAACGTTCCTCTTCTTATATAAGACGCTAATATTAACTATGTACCTATATAATTTAATCATTTCGTTGCATTTTGATTCAGGGTAATAAACACAACATAATTTAAATTTTATTGCTGTCTAGTTCCTTTTAAAAGTCTGGTTCTTATGTTATTACTTTAAACTAGCAATTCTTGTAAGTATGTATTTATATTTCGAGTATCTCGGAAATGGCTCTAACGATTTTGATGAAATTTTGTACACATATACAGTTTTGCATGTTAGGTTCAACTGTTTATGTTATAGGATTATTAACAAATAGATAAATATCGTATTAAGATCACGATAATTATTCGTGTAACCTCAGGTCTTCAACCTTTATTGTTAATTAATTTCAGTGAGACATTGAGCATAATTTAATAAGATTAAGATCATCATCCTCCGTCCTCCGAGCCTTTTCAATACTAAGTTGGGGTCGGCTTTAATTTTAACTACGATACGCCCTTACTTTGATATTTTACGTGAAGACTGCCATCAGACCTCCATAACCCAAGTACTAGGCGATCTCGAAGTTCTGTAGTTAGTCCAGGTTGTCGGACTTTTTAGGGCTCCAACTACCTGTAACGAATGCCACAGATGTTTGTATGGCACCCGGGACCGACGGTTTAACGTGCTCTCCGAGGCACGCAGGGGTCTCAATATGTTTAGAATGGTCACCCATACTAGACTCACCTGGCTCGTATTGCTTAACTTTGTAATGTGCTAAACTACTCGGTTACCACTTAACCACGAGCCCCTCAATTTATATTAAGATCTTAACCGTAAATGTAATATTTTTTTATCACGAATATTAACCATTTTTTTTTATTAACTCTATTAAACTAGATCGGTTTCAGTGGAGATTTCACAAACTCTTACTCACACAAATCCAAAGTTATGAAATCTGCTCATAATCTTTTAAAATGTATTGATTAGTACCGAAATTCTTGACTTTATTAAAATCCACAGAATAACTTTTTTGAAAAAGTTAACTTCATAGTATACAAGAGGTAAAAGTTTAAAAAAATATTCGTTAGCTACGAAGACATTCTAGTTTTTGTCTGGAGTCAACACAACTTTAGGTAAGTATTTATAACAATGTAATTTACATTGTGTCATAAATATTTGTACTCTAAAATATGTAGTTTAAATTGTTAAGCGACTATGAACTTCGCTGTAAACTGAAACTGGTATGTCGGAATTTAATCGACTAAAACCACACAGTGTTCCGTCACAACCTCACAACTGGGTCTAATCCAATGAACTCAGGTGAACGTTAAGAAGGAAGCCTCCGAGAACAACGCTACAGGTCCTTAAAACGTATAACATATAAATGATGTAATATCCAATACCAATACCATAGGTTTATTTTCTTTCTATGTATTGTATTTATTTGTATGTATATATAAATATATGTATATTTGTGTATTCGTACATGTATTTTTATGTCGTACTATAAATTGTTTTTGTGTATACAACAGAGTAATTTATCAGGTTATAGTTATCTATGTCGTTTTTCTATGCAGAATAGTAAGAAATTCAGTGAGGGTTGGGAGGTCCCAACCCTCACTGAATTTCTTACTATTCTTACCTATTTGCAACACGATATTATTAATTTATATTGTTATTTGTTTACCACAACATTGTTACCGTGACATTATGTTGACCTACAATTTTAATTTAAATAAAAACATTTGCAAATTTAACATTTGCAAACAATTTCACAAACAATTTTAAATATTTTTTTGAAATAAAGATATTTGACTTTGACTTTAACACTGAATCACCTAAAGGGTGACTGGTAGATAATGCTATGCAGCATTAGTAAAAAGGAAGCATTAAATTGTGTGTGAACGTAATAAGAATACAATACCGTGAACTAACCTCAAATTCTACAAACGTACTCAAAGTAATATGTAAAAACCATTTTTATCACTTCCAATCACAGTAAATTATCTTTAAATCAATGAATTGGTAATAAATATGAGTCACCGCGATATATTATCACTACATATTATTGTATAAAACAAAGTTTCCCGCCGTGTCTGTCTGTCTGTCTGTTCGCGATCCCTAACGCGCCAAAAGAAGTATAAATTCAAAAATACCTATGAAAAACATATCTATAAAAGTCACGCAACATAATATTTTACATAGTCCACTTCATTCAACATGGTCCATTTACTTAACGGAAACCACTCAAACGCAAATTTAAATAAACAAGTAGTCACCGAACTGTTTTAAGTAGCGGCTATCCTTCTTTAAACAAGTTACCAGGTGGCCTATAAACCCGATCCCCATTTATACCAAAAGCCCAACAAAGTAAAAGGTGTTGCAGAACTTCGTGGTCATATTTTAGGAGCGTTGTAACTATAAATTACAAATATTATATTTTTTACTTTCTAGTAGTAGTTTTATCGTGAGAGAGCCATGCTTCAGCACGTAAGGGCCGGCTCGACTGCAGTGACACCACGGCCTCACAGAAAACCGGCAGTGAAGTTGAGTCTGTTAAGTTCTTTGAGCTGGACTGAGGTATGAACATGAGTTGCTGTATTATACAGGCCACAGACTAAGACAGGGTGACTTTATATCGTCATCCATATTTTTTTCTCTAATTGCAAGTAAAAAATGGCTTTAGACATATTAAGTATTCCTGCGACTAGTGTTCGAAGCGAACAGGCCTTCTCTAAATTAGGAAATTTAATAACCAAACAACGAAACTGATTGAGGAATCTATACTTTCTATACTAATATTATAAAGCTGAAGAGTTTGTTTGTTTGTTTGGTTGAATGCGCCAATCTCAGGAACTACTGGTTTGAATTGAAAAATTCTTTTAGTTTTATTAGGGATAGCTCATTTGACGAGGACAGTAGGAGTGGAGCATCAATGAAAACTATTGTAAAAACGGGGAAAATTTACAAACGTGGACGAAGTTGCGCGGGTCGGTTAGTAAAACTTTGAGGGCATCGATGTGCCTGTCTTCGTGGCTGAATATACTAAAATAATATAGAAATCTATAGTTACATACCTAATAATAAACAACTTATTACTTACTATTTTATTTACTTCATTAGTGTCTGTACATGTACATACACTAATTAAGCAAGCAGGTAGGACTTGAAGTCCATACTATAACTTTTGATTTAGAAGACTTGTCCTGAGTTCTTTTAGACTATAAAAGACTCGAGAAATCTAAAGGACTCAAGCTCTGAGTCTTGTTCATAAGACTCGAGTCTTCAAAAATATCTCAAGTCTTATTGAATAAGACTTCTAAATTGTGTGTCACGGAACGTAAAAGTTGAAAAGTTAGTCCTACTAATATTATAAACGTAAAAATTTGTGAGGATGTATGGAAGTATGGATGTTTGTTACTCTTTCACGCCAATACTACTGAACCGATTGAGATGAAACTTGGTATGTAGATAGCTGGAGACCTGAATTAACATATAGGCTACTTTTTATCCCGATATTCCCACGGGTCCGGGACTTACGCAATTAAAACCGCGGGGCGCTGCTAGTATAAAATAATTATTACAGACTACCAGCACCCCGAGGTTTCACCCTCGTAAGTCCCGATCCCGTGGAAATATCGGAAAATATAAAAAGTAGCCTATATGTTAATCCAGGTCTCCAGCTATCTACATACCAAGTTCTATCGCAAGCGGTTTAGTGGTTTTTGCGTGAAAGAGTAACAAACATCCATCCATACATCCATACATCCTCACAAACTTTCACGTTTATAATATTAGTAGGATTTTAATGTAAATTTCAATGATTTTTTTTTTCTATATTATGCGGAACTTATCGCAAAAATCCGTACGTGCTACCAAAATCCTCGCTATAAGTTACCGGTAGTTTCATCCATGTCAGCCCTCTGTCTTTTACGAAATATTTGCTTTATCAGACAATTTATCAGTTTCATAAATAATATTTCTGTACTAAACGATTTTTTCTACAATTGTTAGCGCCTTACAAATCACGGGGAGTACTTTACGACCCTAAAATATGACACCACCTTCTATAACACCTTGTATAAGATGTCAGTTAACCTTCAATCAGCAGTCCGCCTTGAGCGATGCATCTCCGGTCGTGATAGCCTTTCTCTCTTATGTAACCGTAGTTCATAGTAATAAGCATTTCATTCAAGTGATAGTACAATGCGTGTAATAATTAAAAACTTTCAATTGATGTTACTTACATAAATTGACGCGAGAGAAACTTTATTTGTTTTTTAATGTACGCCTGTCTAATACTGGTTAAAAGTAGTAAACTTGTACATAGATTCAAATAAAGTAATAATTTTGATTACTAACCGTCTATGATATGAAATTTGGCTATGTAATAATGTAATTGTTATGTCTGTCCTTTACTGTGGTTATCTTAATTATTGTTTCAAGCAAACCGGGTCCTTTAGAGAACGTACATAAATTTGTCGGTGCAAGGGTCATATATCTGTAGGCATTTTATTTTGATATTAAAACTTGAAGTTCAATTGTGAACATATGGCTATACCGAAAATACTTGCAAATTGCAAATATAAACAGTGTATGCTTTAATTTAGAACTGACATCTAAAATGTTTTTAGCTTATTAATTATTTAGCTTATTTTCACCGTGGCGTAAGAAATCATGATAAGTCGTAGGTGCCTAAAGTGTGCTGTTTGAGATGTTAAACAAATCTGATTGGTTGGTACAAGAGACTCATAAAAAACGCCATTTGGTACGCCTATGGACGGAACGGACGGCTTAGTGAGACAAACCCCAGAGGGTTTGCCTCACTTGGCACAGTCTTTGGAGGGTGTTTTCGTAGACCCAGACATTAAAACTGTAATTGAAAATTCGTCTTATACTTTTAATTATATTGATAAACAAGCATGGAACTCTTTATTGACGTCACAAACAATTTACTTTGACCACCACGCAATCTGCTGACTTTTGTGAAAAAAATAAAAACATGGTTGGACTCACAGTTATAGTATATAAAATGTGTATTGTGTATACACCCGTATTTGAACCTATTTCCCGAAAATATGAGTTTAGTTAATATCGAATATGGTGAACGATTTCACCAGAATGTCGCTGAATTTAAAAGCATTACCAAGGCAGATGAGAGTCAACTACGGTCGCAGATTACTATTGGAGCCTTGTGCGAGATATCCATAAAACAACAGGACGTGAGGAAATTCTGCCACAACAAAAAAAAACTGTGGCGATTCCACAAAGACATGAAAAAAGTGAATTAAGACATGGCTTTTATCTGGGGACTGATATGTGATAGAAAATAAATATTTTCGTAACTTCATTACATCAAGGAAAGAAATAATAATCTCATAGCGCGACCGCAAATAAAATAAAAAGTTGAGTCGACCACCAGGCGTCTCACTTTACGATCGACTGGTAGATAGTGTGAAGCGGTAGGGGGTGTTTTTAGCCCATGTTTCACCATCACGGATCTATAAAATGATAGCCGGAGCAGGTCTTTACGTTGTAGTTACTTGGATTACTAATAAACAATTTATGTGATAAAGAAGACTAAGGAAACCAACACTTCTTCAAATCCCACCCAGCCACACTCAGTAGAGAACAAATTGCTGCCTACCACGCTGTTGCTATCGATTTAATAATCTGAATTTAGACAACCGCTTCGATTTATTCGCTGCCTAACAGTGCGCTCACTAGAGATGTTGTGATGTGTGTTGGTCCTTGGCCCCCTTCAACATTGAGAGCCGTGCGCGGGATGAGTCACGCTACCATTTCCGGCCTGCTTTTCCTGCCCAACACGCAACTTTTGGGTCAGAAGTCTCCAGAACCTAATATATTTAAACTGTACTAAAACAGCATCTGTAGAAGGATAAACTGTGCCTATAATTAAACCATTCTGACGGCAGGTTGTTCGATATATCGCACTGCTATTACGACACTGTATTAACTCAAAATAGGGTAAATTTGAGATAATTCATTTTTCATACGTAAATATCAATTCCCTACGCGTCAATAAATATAAAATAATAATAATAAATTGTAATAAGCCAAATTTTTCAACAAAACTAAAAATAATTCATTTTTTTTTTATTTGTTCAGATATTAGAGTATTAACTCAAAAATTGGAAATAACTTGGTAACCTGCAATCTTTTAAATAATTCATTAATACAGAAATCCCTTAATTTTATCAATAATCTATATACAGTGTTCACTTTTTATAATCTTTAACAGGAAGCGACTAATCAGTTTTCTGTCGTTTCTGAAAAAAGCTACATTTTGAGTTGATACACTCTTGTAACAGCAGTGCGATATCGTTTTACCCACGAAATAATAAAAACAATAAGAAATACCACTACGCTTACCAAAGTAATGAATCAGTATGTACCAAAATAATGACGAGATTAGAGATTGAAAAAAATATCAGGATATCCTCATAACTGTGACACGCTACGATTATCATTCTAAACCTACGTTATTACACTGTATCTAGATAGTACCAACACAATTTTTATTGATATTACATATTTATTGTATCTACAATCCTGTTGTTCGCAAATTCATAATTATGTACGTATATATGTCTAACGTGTATCTGTATATCTAATATGTTAGCAGAACATCCCCTCTTCTTGAGAACGACAATTACTACCTTAATGGTGCCTAGTCTGTTGTTTTGTAACAGTAGAGTAACTCTCTAAAGTAGACTTAATTCACTAAAATGTTTGCTCTTTGTTACGTATACTAAAAGTGTAAGACTAATTTGTTGACTAAAGTATTTTGTTGTACATCTTGAACGTCTACAACAAAAACAAATACACAACAATAGTGTTAATTTACCTCAATGATATCAAAAGCAAAAGTGATTAATAAAGTCTAAACTTAGAGCGACGATACAACAGAATAGTATATTTGAAATATTCACATAATCGATGTCTGTCATTGGCACAGTCTAATTTATAGCAATGAACTAACACCAAATCATCCGCTTTTACACGCAAATCGTAAACGTATAAAAAATGTATTGTTTTTAAACTTTCAAGACTTTGATACATATCGCGATAATATTCATAAGGCAATCTGCTTAAAAGAGGTCAAGTGATATAAAGAGGTAGCAGTGGCGCTGGCCTCTACACCTCAAACGTCATTTTTTTATCACACAAGCAAACTGATAATAGTCCAGAATAGGACTGATGGCAATTATTGAAAATAGAAAAAAAAAAGGTAAAATACTTTTTTGGTTACCCGACTTTTCGATCGAATTGCACCGATATTAGTCGCGGGTGGAATACATTACTCAATAAAATTAGTATTTTGGCACTTTAATCCGGCAGTTAAGCTCATCCCAGACATAGTAATAATAAGTAATGCTGTATAATATCGAAATAGGCCATAACTACCTATAGCCAACACGACCAATGATAAGTTATTGCCTCCACAGCACTGAGGCTTGCTTGTAACTTTCCTAATAGTATGTCAAAAGAATCGCGCTTTGCATGTGAATTTCCTAAATGGTCATATACATAGTTGCGTCAGTGGAATTTTTATTTTTTCAGGTTCACTAAGAATCGTATCCCTCAAATAATAATAAACTTGCAATGTCATCACTCATCACACATAAGAATATCTATTCAAAGAGAGGACTTTTTCACAGTATAATGTATATACAGTATTGTGACTCGGCCTCCTTGAAATAATTACCTACAGCCGGACGGTACGCAAACGCGCGATAGGGCTGCCCATAATTTCAACCTGCTTGAGTTATACGAATTTTGTATCCAATTATACAAATTGGAAGCCCTGGTACCAAGTGTATACCGAACTCAAGGCGTGGCGATCCGACCGTTTGTTTGAAGATACAATACTGTATATACATTACACTGTGCCATTTTGCAACTATGCAACAATAGGGTTCGCTGTGTGCATTTTATTGGCACACACCACACATTTAACAATCGTTACACGGAGTGTTGCGAATGACTTTGCATCTATGTTTGTACTAACCTATATTTAGTTATTGAACATATATGAACATAACATAACATAACGTGGTGAAGATATATTTGTTGAGTGTAACAAGATCATATTTTATGTCTAGTTTCAAATTAAGTTTACTAAAATTTGTGTTTTATTCTATCCGTCTCTAATTTTGGAACATTATCAAGTAGCTTGTAATAGAACTAGACTGCATAACATGTCACGGCACGTTAACGACGTTAACGGCCACCATTATGTGATGGCCGTTAACGTCGTAACTATACATTTTTAACAACCGTCTCAAATGCGCCTAGGTATAAAGATTTTTAGTTATGCCAAAGCTACACCTAACCCTACGTTTAGCTTGAAATTTGTAGTAGTACATAGAGGAATATAAAAATGACAGGAAAAGGAATGAAAAAAACGACTAGCTTGTTGGCCTAGTGGTTAGTGACCCTGACTGCTATGCTACAGGTCGTGGGTTCGATTCCCATCTGAGTCTGGGTGTTCTTTGTGTCCGTTGTTTGTATACTTGTAAAGTCCCCCGCGACACAGGAGTAATTCCTAATGCGGGAATTATCTTTAAAAAAAAAAAAAAAAATATATATATATATATAAATCCACATTCTGGTCGCTGCATTGATCTGTAGCAGTTGAGTGGTGCTAGAAATAAATGATTTGCAATGCACTTAAAAAAAGAAGTAAGAATAACATTTTTTACACACCGAAAGTTAATTACAGCCTTTTTTATATTCTGAGTAATTCTTATTTAAGGAGCATAGGGGGTACCATACTTCTTATTAATGTATCCGAAAGGCAGAGGTAATATAATAAAATCTTAACGTTATTTGTATAGGAGAATTATAAGCTCGTGTTCAATCATAGTTGATGCACTTAGACAGCACTTTGACCTTTGTGAGAAGCAAACTAGTTTGAGTTAAAATTGCGGGATGTTGCACAAAAACGAATCAAAAAAACAAAAATAAGACGTAGAAATTGCTAATAAAGTAATATTGAATAATATTTACGGAAACCATTATGCAGACATTTTATTCAGATTTCTAAATCCTTGGCATTTAACTTGCATTAGAATGTTTGAAAACTAACAGAAGACAAAACCTTTCTACTTTTTTTATAGTTTCAAGAGTATTTTTCATAAAATTACCTAATCATATATTCAAACATACTAATTAATCGTGACAAAGAAAAATACTAAGAAAGTAGGTACAAGAACTATAATAGTGCTTAATCAACCGTATCCACTCTTGTCGAACGCGGAAACTTAACTGAAGGTATGCATGAACAATTGACATATTTATTACAAATATACTCCAAATAAGTTACTTAGAATACTAAATCAACAAATCAGAAAAACGTGCAACGTGGGAAGAACTATTACAACTGGAAACTTTTCTTCATATTTGATTGATTATGTTTATGCTATTACGACAACTTGTTTCCTTGCCCATCTTTTTAGTTCGCTTTATACGAAGTTGGAATTTTCGATTTGTAATTTACAATTTTAATGACTGTTTAGCTTTATATGTATGTTTCAGGTAAAAAAGCTTAGGGAACGTCTTAATTTTTGATTATGTGCTTAATAGTGTACCGATATTTTTTTATTGTGCGGTATTTTTGTGCAGTTGAGGCTTTTATATATCCAGCTGTTATATTACTTTGAGTCTTTGGTTTGGTGACAAATTCACTTTCAAATTTTTTTTTCCAGTGACGATTCGGACACCATAAACATTTTTAAGCTACTTTGTACAGTCAGTTAAATAAATATATAGCCTAAATACGAATACCAATATTTATGAATTCATCATTAACAAACACAAAAATCGCGCAACTCATTTAATTTGCTATACGAGTATATATCGATTAGCTAACGGTGTCTGGTAACATGCATTGAATCAATTCAGTGCCGAACCTTTGTGAAATTCGAAACGTCTCTCTGAATATTTATGTACTGTTCAAGGACCCATAAATTGCTTTACATATGAAAAAAATATGGCGGACCATAATGTCACCTAATTAACGTACAACGGTGCCGTTAGGAGCCGGTAATTAATAGATCGCACGTGGTTTGTTTTGATTTTGTAGTGGTGGTCTTAGAATTTATTAAAAGGACAATAATATATTTCTTAAGTTCGAATTTTAAAATGTCATGTGTCTTAATTCTTAAAAATAATAAGCTATCAAACGGATACTGATGTTCATGAACACTAGCCGAGTAAAAAGTGGCCAATCCAAACCTCTTTAAAGAGAGGAGCCGTGGCGACATGGTCACATATACACCACTAACCAAGGTGGTTTCGAAGGTGATACCTATCCAGTATTCTGCATATAAATTGAAGAGAACAGGATTAGTAGGGAGTATTATTGTACGAGTAAATTTGTTGGTTGTTCTATAAACATAGATTTTATTGCATATTGTATTTACACGATCGGCGCAGATATTAAAAAAAACTGACTAGTGAATAAAAGAACACGTACCAAAATTAAGAATTCAAAGAAAGTTTTAGAGGCAACTATAATTTTTATTAAAAGAAAAAGCGATCACAGAGCATTCGGGAAGAAATGTCAAATTCTGCCAATACATCACTTTACTTTTTTGTGTATTAATGACTACACCAAAAAAGGCCTTAAGCCACAAATCTATATTCTCTCAATACACGGTCGTTCGTTGTCACTTTTAAATATGTAGGTATGTGGCATAATATTGTAATTCTATAATTCGAAATAAAACACATTCTTTTTCTAAATTTAAAAATTACTTCGAACAGTCGAACCTACTAAACCCAATTACAAAGTGTGACGAGTGACAATTGTAGCGGTCATATGTGTCAAGTATTGTGCGTTATCCTTACGAAGCATGGCCGTGTTACAGACACAAAGCCTGGCCCACTTTCAGCTCCCATTGGGCAAAATGTCATAGTTATATCAGACTAGTGTAACGGAAGCGGCGTGTGCGCAGCCTGCCAATAGGCTTGCACTTGACCCCTCATAACTGTATATTTTGTTAATGGTTTATTGTTTTTTTCTATGAATATTGAAGTAAGTTTAACAGTTTTAAAGTACAGATTGTAAATAAAATCAAGGCTCAATGAAAAGATGATAGACAACGGGAATACTATTTACTAACAATTACTTTGTTTTAGGTAATTCAACGATATCTAGCGCTTTACAATTGATTATAACATTTGCCAGCGGTAGTAAATAAGAGATTACTATAATTATTTTTTCTATATTTGTTTAATGTATAAATCTAAGATAGCTGTTTGCCACGACCCGCCTGATGGTTACCGGTGCCTATGCATACATTTACGCCTGTATCTCCCAAGGAGTAGTCAGAGACTCTAATTTTGTCAATCTCACGTAATATGGGGAAGCCTATTGCCGCCATTTGGGAATTAAAGATGGGAAACATTGGTTGTAAGTATATTAAAAGGGGAAAGGTAGGCAAAAAATTGTAAATATAACAAGAATAGAACCTTTAAGCGCTTAAGTAAATAAACGCATTATATTTTGTTACAGTTAACTTCATCTGATAACCGTAGTTGTTACTTGACACATACATCTTATCTGTATTTAAGATGACGTTTGCCGAAAAGAGAAATTTCATTTTCACTGAACTAAGTAAGAGTTTTAGTGACAAGTATTTAGGTTTAGATATAGGTCTCATTTTTTCTTTTTCTCCATTTCAAAAAAAAAATAGCAAAATAAAAAAAAATAAGCATAGATTAAAAAATGCTTACAAATTCAATCACTAAGTCACATACGAGTACAAAAGGTTTTCAAGGCTAAAATCCAAACTGGCTGGTTTTTCCCAACACAATTATTACGATAATTATATTATGATAATTAACAAAACACTACTAATTTTAACAGTTTTACTGGTTGTTTCATAGTGTGTTTATAGCTACGGCTTTCTAGTAGATACAGTTCTTGTAGCCAATACTAGTTATCGGTGGCGAAATAAGGTGAGGTTGGCCATTTGAAATTAGGTTAGTAAGAACTCATTATAAGTGATAAATGTTTTGACTTTACTCAAAAGTTTTTGAAATTAACTTTGGGTATTTGAGTCATAGCATAGTTGTAGTCATTTTCAACCTGAACTAACTGAAAGAAGAGTGTTTAAGCTTTAGTAAAGTTTAAATTTCAGTTCAGATTTCCATCAGGTTTCTGATAAAATGATAATGATGTTAATGACGACAAACAACAACAACCGATCTCTGGAACAAATTGTCGCCTGCGGTATTTCCGGATCGATACGACCTTCAAACCTTCAATAAAAGAGCGTACTCCCATCTCAGGCCGGCAACGCACTTGTGACTCTTGAGTTGCAGGTGTCCCTGGGTGACGGTAGTCACTTACTACCAGGTGACCCGTCTGCTCGTTCGCCCCTTATAATATATATATAAAAAAAGGTTGTAAATTATTATCATTTAAAAAATATTTCAGGGTATCATCTACATTAGCAATCGCTGTTGATATGCTCTTAGAAAAAATGTCAAGCAAATAGAATGAACAGTACCGACCCCATTATATTATTTCAATACAATTTAAATTCCACAGCCATCCTTGGAATTTGAATTAAATACCAACAATAAGTTGTATAATCGTGCGCTTGTTGCTGTGGCTTCGTGTGCTTTAATCGGCTATCAATCTTATGTCAACTTGGAATCTATCCAGAAGAATGTTGGCAAATACTCGCAAGTAGAACATTCATAAGGGTTCTGTAGCTGTATTTCGTACACAAATTGATAATATAAGGACATTTAATGGCCGTCTGACTTGTTGGTCTAGTGGTTAGTGATCCTGATCGCTGAACCAGAGATCGTGGGTTCGATTCCAACCCAGGACAAATAATTGTGTGATGAGCATGATCATTTGTTCTGTGTCTGGGTGTGATTTATCTAGAATCTGTATGTATTTAGTAATATATAAGTATGTTTATGAGCAGTCTGGTTACTATAGCACACGATCTGTCTAGTTTGGGATCGGATGGCCGTGTGCAAGATGTGTCAAGTTATTTTATTTAATATGACAATTAATGCAAATGCTTTGTTTCAGAATAGGTGCAAAATTAGACTAAAACACTACAGAATACTTGCTACATATTTAAAAACTGTCACATAAAAGCTACACTTACATTATACACAGTTCCCAATCTTACAGAGAAACCTACATATACTTACTTAATTACACTCTTCTCTAACTTTACCAAACCATTTCTTTCACATAATCACGAATACACCAAACTCTGAGGCAACTTTTTAGCGACAAATAGTTCAAGTATTCTTTACAAAATTGTAATATTAAATAACAAAATAAGATGTATCAATAACTAGCTGCACCCCACGGTTTTACCCGCATAAGTCCCGCAGCCGTGGGAATATCGGGATAAAAAGGTAGCCTATATGTTAATTCAGGTCTCCAGCTATGTACATACCAAGTTACATCTCAATCGGTTCTGTAGTTTTTGCGTGAAAGAGTAACAAACATCCATACATACACACATCCATACATGATCCTCACAAAATTTTACGTTTATTATATTAGTAGGATTAGCTCAAATTACATATTTAGATGTAGACAACTTTAGAGAACCTAACAGAATTATACAAGCACTACTTAACCTTCACAGCCACGTGATAAGCCAGCATAAGATGGGGTTTTTGTTGCTATCGCATAATATTATTGCGTAGGACATTTTAGTGGCACCTTGTAACGATCTACGTGCCCAGGAATGAAAAGCCTCGGGTACCATTTATGTTTGCGTGTATGCAATACACTTCTGCTGGGTCTGTCTTGTTTTTATAAGCTAAAGTATATAGAAATTCCGATTTATTTATCTGGTAATAAGACTGAATAAAATGAGGTCTATTTTTATAATGCTATTGAATTATTGGGATAAAAACTGACGTGTGGGGTATTAATATTTCCTGAAGATCTCCTGGTGCACCATAATTTATTTTTGGTATATTTCATCAGCCTGTATAACTTGAACTGTTTTGTATAGGCCTTCGAACCATGACGGGTCATCATATATACTGGACGTGTGTAACTTGGTGAAGCCGTTTTCAGGTAATTTTCAAATTTGTAAAAAATAATATTGTTTAAAAAAAAAATGCTTTATGCACTTCTTTTATACATAGACTATAAGTATTCCAAATTACACATACCTAACTTCTGATATTTTCTTAAAAATGCATACAAAGAATGTTTGTACCTATAGATGATTGTACAGTTATATTTGCCCTAGACACTTTTTGCTCTAGTACATCCCCAAGTACCTACATACGTGAGTAAAACCATATACATTTCATAAATACCTATTAAAGTAGTATAAAAACTATCTAAACTAACTACAAGCTTTAAAAATATCCATCGACGAGCTGTCGAGTAACATTCGCGCGCGTGAATCGCGGGTCAGACTTTTTACCATAAACTTAGTATAGGTACCTACTATGGATTATACATATATTATGTTAGTTGATCGTGATTGAGGAATAGACATATTTGTAACAAATATATCTAACAAATAACTATGTAGGTTGTTAGACGTTCAGTACTTACTGAATTTCTTAAATCCTGAATATGTAAGTAATTTATATAATTAACGCGTTAGAACTTTTATTATTTACTAATTCATAACGTACGAAATAATATACATTTACTTATATAAATGAAATGTAATCCAAATTTTAGAAGAAATGATTTTAGAAATAGGAATAGGTAAATATCGTGTCCCGTGACAAAATCACAAATGGTGAAGCACAAACAACCTACCACAGGTAAAGCACTAATTAACATTTTGTTATCCCCAGGTGAATATCTAAAAACTGTATAACGGATGTTGCGCTATGGGCATTTACGATTGACTACCAGAAACTCATCTAAAAGAATGAAAGAAACATGAGCACATCTGCCTTTTTGAATTTGTGCAATAAATTACAACACTTTATACGGGTCACTTTCATAATCTATGACTCGCGTTATTTATTGACATCGTTATTTATAAATGCCACAGTTCAAGTTTATCGATATTAGCATAAAACACTAATTACTTTGATTTGCTAAAATTAATGATTTTGGTCTGATTTATTATTGTAACCCCAACACAAATATTAATTACAACTCTTTTTCGATAAGTATCAGAGTACTTATTAACAAAAAAGTGCACGATAATAAAATAAACAGCAACCTTACAGCAAAATAAGATTTGCTAATACAAACAAGGACCGGATGGTGTCCTCTCCATCGCACCTTTCTCTGTCTGAGTTGAGTGACTTTTTGCACAATGGCATCGAGAATGATCGGTTCGAATGACTACACTTGTAGAATACTCACGAATGTTTTATTCAAATTTCCAGCACACGAGAAAGTTATTTATCAACTTACACCGATGCATATATGCGTGATATTATGTACATATCCTGTTTTTTATTTATCTTTGAATCGTCGAGAACGCGTTTGCACTTATCAATTTAAATTATTAGCACAGGCACGGGGTATATAAATAAGTTCTTTCCAATAAGTCATTATCTTTTGTACTCCATTTACTTCACATCGCGATTTCCTGTCTGTCGAGTTGTATTCCTAACTCTTTAGTAAAGACTCATTCAAATAACAACAACACCAGTAAAATAATAATACAGCAAAGACGCCACTCAAATTACAACAGAAAAGTTGTATGAACTTGGATTGACAGCAGCAACCAAAAAGACTTGCCTTAAATTGATCAATAAAAACATAAAGATATATGATTTTGTAAAATAGTGACCGTCGCTACGTTTGTTGTATTTCTAGGTATTTCTCTAAACAGCCTGCTACATATCGTTAGAACTTTTCACCACGCAGACGTGATTCCATCACGAACATTCTGGTTTTCTCACGGATACAGACTACGCTACGCTAAATTCTACATATTTTCTTAAAGCAACTTGACAGTTTTGATCTAAACATAAAGTTGTATTTAAAATTTAAATTTTACTTTTATCTTATTTACACGTTTATTATTTAACTTAATTAAATAATAAACGTGTAAATAAGATAAAAGTGTAGTAAACCAATAAAAAAAACAATCATAAATATAATTGACGTCATATGGAAGTTACTAAACAACTGCTTACATATTACCGCACCTGTCGCAAATATTTGCACCAACGTTAAACGGAAACAAGTACGTAATTCTACGAAAGTAGCGCAAAAATGAGGCACAAACAAACTTATCAAAGGGGGACACTCGGTGATTTTCCTTCAAATTGAATAATCAGAGAGTCGTTTCAAATTCCAACAAGTTGTTGCAAGATAGGTTCTATTACGTAATGACTTGGCCCATTGTATTGGGGTTCCATATCTACAGATGAGCATTAGTATTCTATGTGATATACACAGACCATCGATAGTATCTTACCCACAGAAACGCGACGAAAGTATACATTTGTTATGACTTGACGACACGTAATCGGAACGATTTTAAAGACAATTTCAGTTGTAGTAATCAAAATAAACCACGTAGAAGTTTTTTTATTTTGAACTTAAATAGGGTTATTTACATCGATTAACGATATGCCATTTTTAATCCCATTTAGAAGGCGAAAAAATACATGGCCTGCCTAATGAAAGGCTGTCATCGTAGCCTATGAACGTTGACAACCTCAGGAGTAACATGCGCGTGTATCCGAACCTTTTAACACATTTAAAATGTCCCTCCCTGTTCACGAAATCCATAATATACCAAAGTTCCATTCTAACCACCCATTCCTGCATCTTATGTTATTAAGTATTAGAGTTAAGCTCTTGTCACGTTGGCGAATTATGGTAAACATTATCTCATACACCTTGGCCTCGGCATTGTCCCGAGCAATTCTTTAGAACAAGTAAATGCGAAGAGCCAATATTTTATTGAATGTCGTTCAAAGTAAGAACAACATTGTTATGCTACCAAATCTACAAACAAGTGTACGGCCCACATAATGGAATGCACTTATTCTGACCTATGGGCGCTTGTACTATGAGGGGTGTAACTTGCGCGATGCCGGCCCTGTAAAATCCTTAAACCTTTTTTTGGAGAAACAAGCACACCCGACAAGCACCTTCATTTGACATTGCACAGACATGGAATTGGAATTAATACATCCATGATTGGGTTAATTAACTCTGTATATCCATATCGTAAACATATGTATAAAGCTGAACTTTTTCGTCTTAAAATATAGAAACTAGAGTGGTCGTGTAGGAATTTCGTTCTTTCGCCAGATGTAGGGAACCCTAAAATAATCGATACTTTCAATTAAACATTAGAAGTGAGCATATGACTCACACCAAAATATAAAAACATGCAAGTAGTTATTGCCGCGTAGGAATTATAAAAAATAATGATTATTTACTTGAACATTTTTTACAAGCATGCGTGCTCCCTTGATTATCACAATTTGGCTTGTATAATTATTAGCTTAATTAATAAAAGAGGAACGTAACAATCTCTTGTAAGTCTCTCTTCTAATAATCACTTATTAAAATAAGTAGAAAGCTTCAAACCTGGGGCTGTTTAGGCTAATTTTTGTACTACTTTCTACTACTAATTTCTACTAAAAAAGTTCCAAGTGACAGTACGTAGTAGCTACCAGTTCCAGCTTAAATGAAATCAATAAAATAATTTTTTTTAATAAACCCGTTATTGTCACCCGAAGACATGATATTGCTGAAATTTATATAAATAAAACCACAAACAGCACAGTGGTCAATCTTAAGACTGTAGTATAATCGAGTGTCCAGTTCAGTGCAAGTGAATAGAGAGCCATTGTGGTTTAAAATATCCAAATTTAAGTTATATTAATACACAAACAAACTATTACAAGATTACACTTTGGAGTTTTGTAATAGCTTCATCAAATTTTACCCTAAACCTGACGGAATAAGTCTAGCAAAAAGTCCTCGTTGGTATCGTCCGATTAAAAAAGATGACTGAGAGAGATGAGAGAAAAGAATCAAAGTAATGGTCACTCACAACTAAAGTCAACATCAATATAAACGGAAAGTTTTATGTAATAGCATGTCATAAACTGTGACTTTGGAGATATAGGGAGTAACTTTTTTTTTCTAAAGACAACTCCCGCATTAGGAATAATTTGCTGTGTCGCGGGCTTTCACAAACATGCAAACAACGAACACAAAGAACACCCAGACTTGACAGTATATATATAGATAGATAACACTTTATTTTTACATTAGCAATACAGTAGAAGATATATTTAGGGTGGATCAAAATAATTCGGAGAGACAGTGGCAGTTGGTGGTAGCAGTATTTAAAATTTTAATTATTTGTAACCAATACAAATAAATAAAATTTAAGTTTGTAAAGTCAAAATAATAGTTTTTTTAAGCTCGTACAGTTATTTGCACGATACTTATGCCTATAAATCAGTTTTTTTTTTATTTTGTCTATCTGTCTGTCTGTTTATTGCGGCTAATCTCCGGAACGCGTATACCGATTTCCACGAGACTTTCACTGGCAGATTCCTGGTGTTATAAGGAGTAACTTTTAATTTGGATAAAGAACTCGGGTTTCGCGCAAAATATATAAATATGTACAAGCGAGCGAAGCCGCGCGGGCACTGCTAGTTTCTAATAAATATGGAAATGAAAAATATACAGATATTCTATGTTAACCTACTTTACATACTATAAATACCAATAGGTACTTTTCAATATACATACATAAACCTAACTATACTATATACAATACATACATATACAGTATACCTCGAGCGATAAGTAGTAACTGCATGTACTAATGAAACCTAAAGTGAAAGACAGTGTTCATGAACCATTCTTTTAAGGGTTATTGTTTGTAAACCATGTATTGTTGTCGCCTAATGTTTATTGGTAACGCATTCCACAAGCGTACAGCTTGAACAGTGAAAGATTGGTCAAAAAATTTAGTGGAATGCTATGGCATCTCCAGTCTTATCTGTGGTATAAGGTAAATGATCAAATAATTAAATTCTATTATCGATAAACCGTTCGTTTATTCTAAGTTTGGTTTGACACTGTACAAGGTTTTTCTCAGAATGTTTATTGCTTGTGTTTATGTCATCTATCGATTTTTAAAAGTAATATCCGTGGAAGCGATTTCCGAAACAAAATTGAAGGACAAGGCCAAAACAAAGAATTACAACAAATCGGGTTTCTACATTCTACTTTCCGACAAGTCCCCTCATTGGTTATTATTATTTTGGATGAGTTTACATTAACAGCTTGGCCCAAATTATGGGCCCCTCCCAACACAGCAGAACTTTAGCTGAAAGCTAAAGGCAAACGCTTCCTCCTAAGGAAAAAAATCATAACCCTTTTCTATATATGCAAAAACATGAAGAGAATTCTTTGTTACCATTATTAAGTTTCGCGAACGGAGGAATCTGAAATTTTAAATACTTAAAGTTCATTACTATGTCTAAGAAATGCAGAAAACTAAAATTTATAAACAACATTTGTTGTAATTTTAAAATGTGTAAAAACGTCTATAAAAATCTATACGTGTCCAGTAGATACACCTACAGGTACATTGACCTGTCATGGTACGGCAAGTCTATACAATGTCAGTTCAACTTATACTGGTCAAAACATTCAAAGATGATCACTTCCAGGTGATCTCTAGTACTCGTTAGTTGACATAAAGTGTTTACGGAAACTAAAGGAAATACGTATTAGTTAGGCTACTTCTCCTTCTATAATTGCTGTTATAGTAACAAGCACTAATGTGTTTTTGGTTTTAATGAATAAGTAATTAAATATTACTTAATTCCTATTCAAACTTTTTTAATATATACAAGTTTTCCAAGGTATTCGCGGGTATATAAGGGTTCGCGGGTTCGATTTCCGGTCAATGCAAGTGTTTGTATGCATGAATATGAAGGCTATTTGGAGTGGACTATATTTACAACAAAAATCTATGGAAGTATTTAGTACCTATATCCGTTTTTTAGATCCCATAGTAACTCTGCTTAGCCTGCTTAGTCTAGATAGCGCTGTGTAATAATTCCTAGAATATTATTACTAGCTGACACAACAGACGTTGTTCTGTCAATTTTTAGGTAGATATTTCGAAGAAAAGTCTACACGCCGGAAGTGAAACTTCTAAATTAATAAACCAACGAATTCTAATACGCATATGCACAAAAATTACTCACGTGAATGACACAAAAAGGCTTCGTAGTACGCAGGCGCAAAGATACGTGCTAGAATACGAAGATTATAGGAAACACTGTATACTTGTATTCTATCTCATTCTCTCGCAGGCTAAATTCTATTTATGAATATGTTTGTCTTTTTTTAGTGCTGTATACTTGTATTCTATTTATGAATGTTTGTCTCTTTTTAGTGTGAGTTTTTCGTTTCATCGAATTTCATATCACAACGATTCCAAAGAAGTTTCACTTCAAAAATGTTTGCGTCCTTGTCCTCTTTGCGTTCCTCCACCATTGATCAGATTGTGATGAAACTTTGGTAGGATCTTTTGATGACGCTCACGAGGGTTTCGGGTCCAAAAAAACTAGATAAATATAAAGAAATTACTAAACGTTCGTGTGTTTTTCCTTTGTGATGAAACTTTTATACAACCAAACACTTTTTTACTTTACGTGACATTGTAACGCATGTCGGGTACACAGTTAGTAGATAGATACATTACAAATATTTCCGTGTTGAAGTTCCGATTTACACATCTTATTAAAATAAATATTTTTATTAAACTAATATTAATAAAAATTGATATTCAAAACCGCCGCGAGCTAAACTTGAGCGATTATATATATAATTATATAAACCTTACCTTATGTTGAATGATATAAATAAGATCGAATGTCGCTTCTTGTTAAGAAGATTAACAATGGTTTAAACATTTCCAAAAATGTGAGTATTAACTACATTTTAAAAATTTTGATACCTATTCTAAATACTTCATCGTTATAAAAGCATTGCGAACATCTTCATGCTATTGTTCGCCAGTTTCGACATAATCATGTGTAGTTTGTTTTGTGTTAGTCAAGATGAGCTAGATCTGTACCTGTACAACCGCTAATAACCCAAATTGCATGACGGAAAAAAAATATTTTATTCTTAAAATCTGTACCAAAAGCCGCAACGGTATCACCAAGCGACTCGGTTACGTCGTTCACTCGATTCGTTCCCCAAATATGACAATGGTTGTGTGTCGATTTTACGGTCTCTATAGGCTATCTGCCGACATTTTGTTTTACGTGTACGTGGAGTACAACAAAAGCATTCGGGTGCTTCTTCGAACCTGATGTTTGGCGAGAAAGCTTCGCAAACGGCATGCTAAAAAGGCTTTTACGCAACGCGTGCCTGTGCTGTTAGTTGCGTCAGCCATGGAAGGGAGCATCGCAGATTAATGTCACATAACCAGACGCGACAACTCGACTTTACATACAACCTTTTTATAAACATCTCAACACACTTGTACGACCGATGTTGTCCTTAAAAATAATGAATAGTTTAAAGTTTTGTGGTAAGGACGCATTCACAAAATTTGTTACTTTCTCTAAAAAGTATTTAATAAATAATTTTACTGCAGTAAACATTTTATGGTATATAAATAAGTATGTATATTTGTGGAGAAAGAAATAGTCTAGTTGTAGTTAAGAATAATATTTATCTCAGTTCTACAGATTCGTCGGAAAATGTTCTGAAATCTTTTTTATAGTCTGGTGAATTCCCTGAATAATCTTTAAAACGTATGTCAATACTGTTAAAACATGCATGGATCATAACATTTTGTGCACCATTATAAATTACTGAACTTTTATGACATTACAATCAATTACAACGATTTTTTGGAGTTACATCAGCTACTTGATGTACCTAAATGCATCTTTAATAAAAAATAGCAAACTTTAATGAAAGGCTTGACTAGTACAATAAACCATGAAAAAATAATGTAAAATACATAAAATGTAATTTTATTTCAAGATTATTGTTTAGGTTTTGGTACAGTATCTACATAATTGTTATTTGTTTATAAAAAAAAAACCGTTTAACTAAAAATAGTATATTTTTCTTATTCAAATGCTATTTTACTGTGGAGTACCAAATAATTAGCTACTTAGTAGTAGCCCATAAGAAGCAGAAAAATATAATATCACTACGAGTAGCTTTTGCCTGCGGCTGTGTTCGTATTAATGTATATTTTGTCAATAAATTCGAGTATTCCAAGTACCTTTTTTCGGGATGAAAGTTATGTGATTTTCTGTAACCAAAACAACGTGTATGCAAAATTTCATGTTTATGGGTTGACAAACAAACAAACTCACTTTTGCGTTTATAATATTAGTTAGGACTAAATAATAGTAGTTTCCTTTTTTTTTTCTTTTATAAAAGACAACTCCCGCATTATGTCCGCGATTCTATATCCTGATTAAAATTTCCAATCAAATAAAGCTGTTGTTAAAACTCTTCAAAATAACACGACAAAATAAAATATTTGCTTATAAACAGTAAAAATGTATTTATAGGATGTATGTAAAGATACTCGTATTTCAAATGTATATTAGCAATGATCAAAATAATAATTCCTTCGGAAGTTCCATAATTTTTTATCTAGCTAAAATACATAGGTACAAATCAAACCTAGTGCAATACTTTGTAGTATAGGTTATTAAAAACATATTTTATTTAAATAAGTAATAACTTTGCATGTATTTATATATTTATTATATTTTCTTTTGCCAGTATTTTTTTCAACGGTAACTACAAAGTTCAATGTTAAACGCATTTAATACTGTTATTACCATTACATTCCATTTTTAAATTTGATCAAACGCACCGTTCCAATTTACAAACCAATTTACAAAACAAGTTTTGATAAGTTTAATCTATGATAATGATCGGTGTCGAGTTGGCAACAGAATGATGATTCTGTTTCATGGTATTTAGGTTCGGCATGACATTTGTAATGGAGTTTCTGATGCTGTAATTAACCTGCCTTCCGCACGGTTAACAAACAGTGTTTGTTCATCAACATTCTAGAACTATTTTATTTCACTTTACAGACAAACGAAACATCAAGACTTGAAGAGTAAAAGTTTTAATTTGCATTCACGAGAGTTTACAGAAATTTAGCAATAGTGAAGTCAAGAGCCAAGATTTAAATTGCTTATTCATGTATTTTTTTTACTGCCAAGAAGCTAGGCAATCGATAAATAATTATTTTAAAGTTTTAAACTTTAAAAATATTTATTATTTATGACCGTGTGTAATACCAGTTACGAAGTAATATGGTAGAAAACGAACTTTTATAAATTGAAGTTATTGAGTCCAAACATATGTAACACAAACTATATTATAATAATAAATATTTGGAGTACAGTAAAGAATATTTTTAAATCAGAGCTGATGCTGGTAGATAAGAACCTATCACCAAAGTTTTACCAAATAGTTTGGGTCATCGTGCATGTGAGCAATCATCACAGCCACAAGTGTCGGTAACAACTAATTTCTGCATTTAAACATGAATATTTTTTTTTCTGTGAGGAAGTATGTGTAATCAATGTATAACCTAAAAAGCTTTCTGCTTGCTCATGTTCTACTTCTTATAAGAGTTATTTCTTAAATTGGCTCTATTTCATGTTATCTAACTATTTACTTTTCCCGGGCCCCCAGTTCCTGCCGTCTACATTATAGCCTTTTAATTCTATGGATACAAAAACTTTAAAAATGTTTTTTTGTAATAAAACTATCAACATAGTTTTGGGTCAAAAATGACAATAATGTTGAATAAAATCTATTACATGTTTAGTCACCTCTGAACATGCAGTAATATTCTAGTAGCTCGTGATAGGCACTGGTTAACCGACTTCCCGATGACGTCACTCAAGGCCGGCGACATTGCTTAGAGATTAATTTTGTAGTGCTAGTGTGCTACTATCATAAATATAACTGATATAACACATCATGTCAATGGGCACTACACAAAATAATTCGCATTGTGCCGGACATTCTTCGATGACACGTTCAGGGTAGCATGTTAATGTTCGAATTATGAATCCAGTAGACTTTTTGTTTAAATAATTTTACTTTTAAATGAATATATTCGACTGATTAATAATAGCAAAAGGGTATTATAACTTTATATACAAATCGTTTAATTAGTATTTAGTATCGGTACTTATTGAACCACGTCTTATGTATTATGTATATATATATATAACATTATTTTACTTAGTTTAAAAACAAAAATACCGCCACTTGTGTGTCTTATTTAAAACATTTAATGAAACCAAATGAATCAAATTGTAGTTTTTTTTAATTTATCATAGTTTTCTAAAATCTTAAAGGTCTACCGTCGTTTTTTTTAGTGTCCTAGAATTAACTGTTTAAAAAGTTTTAAATGCTTATAAGAATTAAATCTTAATACACAACTTAATTTGCAGACGCGCTCGAAGAATCCCACAATTGTTTGAATATCAAATCTATTCTATTTTTAGATCAAGTCATTCGAAGTTTACTTCTTGTCTGGTTATGTATTGTGATGACTCATTCATTATCCAGAGTAATTACTAGTTTGTGAGTCACTTTTGATATTATCGACAGACGGAACTCTTTGTACTTTTTTATGTACGGGTAGGTATTTAGGTAAGTTTGTTGAAAAAAAATGTTGTGCGAAAAAGGTATTCGTCATTCAAAGTCCAAGAATATGTTCAGCAGCTTTCGCTAGTCGCAAAGCGCTCACTCAGTTTTTTGTTAGTTACAAAATAAATTAACACACTTAAGTTTCAAGGCCCTTTTATATTACTCAGCAAGCATTGAGGATATCACTCTGAGAGCTTGCACCCAGCACAGTTTACGTACGGCTTTTAAAAGGAGTAAGTTATTTAAAACACTGTAAACCTGAAGTATATAATAAATTAATATAATTATAAGTATTTTAGTATTTGACCTTTGATGATGGACGAACTAATTCGGCAAATGTTAGATATAACATAAATTAATAATATAATCTAATATTAGAACAGTGGTCTGAACATTTAAATGTCTTAATCCACTTTCGTGTCTGTCGTACAAATGTACATACTAAAAATACTTAAAACTAGCAATAACATCCATACTTAATATTATAAAAGCGAAAGTAACTCTGTTTGTTTGTTAAGCTTTCACGTCTTAACTACTGAACCGATCATCATGAAGTTTTGCATACACGTTTACAAGGGTAGAAAAGAAGACATAGGGTAGCTTTCATCCCAAAAAATGTACCTACTGTTCCCGAGGGATAAGCAAAAATAACTTTACGCAAGCTAAGCCGTGGGCATAGCTAGTTACTCAAAACTGAAAGTAATAAGGTACCTACGATACTTCTTTGGATTGGATTGATGAGACATACATTACCGTCATTAAGTCCCGGTTTGTATAGCCTGTACTTATTCAAGACGCAATCGTTTAAAAACAATTAATCTAACAATCTATTCAATAAAGTGAATTCTAAATTCCCTTGAAATCATTCGCTGACAGACATCGTCTGTGGGTGTCCGCGGTATTGTTCGAGTACAATGGCGTGATGGTGGGTCATATCTGAGATAATGTGAACGTAATGTATGCAGGAGTTGCATCCTATGCTCAAGGATTCTGTTAGTCATCGTTACTATCAGTATTACTCTTGTACGTGTCGAAAGTTGGCAAATATAGTACAGAATAATTGAATGCAAACAGCATTCAATTATTCTGTTGTGTTATACACAGCTTTTTTTGCCTCAATAGATAGTCGATTCACTATTTATATACCTATATCTATCTCTGTGTGCGTCTGCCATTTGAATAGCGGTTAGTATTCTGAGATTTTTTTTGAGAATATGTTTAATTGATATGGACATGTTGTCAGAGAATTTCTTTACCAACAATCAACTCGTCTGCAACGAGGAGTTCACCGTCACACTTTAAAGCCTGAACCGTGACATATTACACGATTGGAAAAGAATGTTCTACGTCAGAACCTCAAATTTTGGAATTCTTGTCAAGGTTTACGAAAGACAGTAAAGTTTGAAGTTTAGTTTCCTTAAATCCATTTCTTTTGTGGGATAGGGGGCAAACGAGCAGACTGGTCACCTGATGATAAGAGACTTCCGCCGCCCATGGGCACCTGCAACTCAAGTGTCACAAGTGCGTTGCTGACCTTTAAGATGGGAGTAATGGAAGAGTTTGAAGAGGGGGGAGAGAGAGGGGGGGGCGGAAGGGTTAGGACCTCCGATAACCCGGTAACCTCACTCACTCGGCGAAACACAATGAAATCATTGCTTCACTACCGGTTTTCTGTGGGGCCGTGGTATCACTCCGGCCGAGCCGGCCCATATATGCCGAATCATGGCTCTTTCACGGCAAGCTTTATATATTTTATTATTGTTTGAGAACACCCAGAGTTTTTTTTATGTAGCAACTGGTTTTGTAAAAATATAAAAGACACACACCATTTTACTTACATAAAAACCATAGGGATCGACTACTATATTATAGAGGTATGTAGGTCGTTATTGGTAGATTTGTAGTAGCATATATTTAGCATTGAACTTTAAGACAGTAACATCACTAAGTTAGTCTTTACTTGCAAAACTCTACAAGGCTAACAACTTGCACTCATATTCTTGCACAAGGAATATAAGTCAATTAGCACAAAGCTTTGCCGATACGGGCGCATGTATTTTCGGTCGATCTTGAAATTACATATAATAATAATAATAATAAATTTATTTATTCAGACAGAGTCCATAGTGTTAGTATACAGTTTTTCTTAACCTATGTTAGCGTACAGTTTTTCTTAACCTATAATAGTTCTTACCAGACTTTTCATTATGGCGGAGTCGTATTTATCGGCTATGACCTTAGGATGCTATTATTGCTGTCCCGCACTCTTCTTAGCAAAGAGGCAGTACGCTTGCGTATGATGGCATGGAAGCCATCAACTCTTGCTTCCATAAACATTGTAGAAGCACTACAGTAACGGGGCAAGCTTAACATCATTCTAAAGGCATTATTATATTGGACGCGTAACGCGTCAAGAGACCGCTGGGTATAGCTGACCCATAGGCTGCTCGTCTAGACGGTTTGACAGTAGGCCTTAAATAGTGTTATTTTAACTTCATCACTACAACGAGCAAACGGCATGTCTGTTTACTTTCCAACAATTGATTTTAGTTTTTTTATTGCTTGAATCATAAAAAGCACAACTCTATGCATTAAATAGTAAGTCAAATAATTCCTAAACACTTTTAATTTTTTTTTTTTCTTCATTATTTAAAACTCTACCAGTCAACCTTCCGGTGGTGCAGAGAAAACAGGAAGTAGGTGCATTAAAAAAAAAATAGTTTATTAGGTAAATATGCAAACTAAATATCAGACAAAAATACTTAAAGTATATAGGATAAAATACATATCATAAACATACATACAAATATGTACACAAACATAATATATACATACATACAAATAAAAACATAGTAACGATTTAGATGATAAACTATGGGCAAGTTGCTTCTGCTAGTTGTTCGAAAAAGTACTCCTTTACTTTCACTTTGAATGAGTAACGATTGGTGGCCATCCTGATTTCGAGGGGAAGCGCATTCCAAAGAAGAACAGACTGAACGAAGAAAGAAGAGCCTAAAAAGTCTGTGGTGTGAGAGGGACAAAGAAGAAGAAGATTATTTAAGGAACGAAAGTTTCTATCATGATTACTACTTAAATATTGGAAATATGAAGTTAAATACGTTGGGGAAGATGGGGAATTAAGGATGGTAAACATGGCAGTGAGGGCTCGCAACATACGGCGCTGACGAATAGGCAACCACTTAAGCTGAGAACGGAAAGAGGACACATGATCATATTTACGAAGATTAAATATAAATCGAATGCAGTTATTAAGAAGACGGTATAATTTATCGAGGAGATCTGCATTCAGGTCATAATAGCACACATCACCATAATCGATTATTGGGAATATGAGAGTTTGCATGAGCATTGTCTTGGTTTTCGCGGGGAGAAAATTTTTTAAGCGATGTAATGCACGGAGGGTACCAGTAACCCTCTGGCACAGGTTTGTAACCTGATCGCGCCAGTTCAATGTGGAATCAAAATGTAGACCCAGGTCTTTCACCGATTGACAAATAGGTATAGTAGTACCGTTAAAATTAACAGCTGAAAGCGTCTCACTGTCTACTCTACTCATCAATCGGTGGCTACCGATTATAATGGCTTGACATTTTGAAGGATTTACTGACAAGCCAAATCTTTGAGACCATACTTCTATAGATTCGAGGTCTCTGTTGACCATGTCGATGGCCGTGATATGTTCTCAGCCCTAGCTTAAGAGTACATCTGTAGATCGTCGGCATACAGATGATACGCACATTGAAGTTCCTGGGTTAGGAGATTAATAAACAGAGAAAATAGCAAAGGAGAAAGAATACCGTCTTGAGGGCCACCCGAGTCAAGATCATTCCAGCTTTATAAAAACTCGTCGACACGAACAGACTGCTGATGTCCCGGAAGATAAGATGAGAACCATTCCAGTGCATCAGGCGAGATCATAAGATAGGAAAGGATAAGAAGAAAAGGATAACTTTTCCTTCCTTCGAAATTTTGATATTGTATTGATCTTTATTTTATTCTCTACAGTAAATTTATTGTATTATTACTTTTAAATTATAGTTTATGGTTATGGCATAAGACCTTTCGTTACCCTGTTCCCGCAAATAAAGATTCATTTCATTTCAGAAATAAGCAAAGATAACGATGACTTTCATTTGAGCTTCACGCACAATCTGAGCCACCTCCATCGTTATCAAAAACACACCACAAAAGTGTCTAGGGATCAAGTACGTTTTAGAGTATCGCCGCAATTGAGGACTATTATTTTGCTTTTTTGGATCGTTATTAATTCTTTTTCTGAATTTTACTATTTGAATGAAGAATTGACTTTGAATTTTGATTGAAAAATCAACTGTCAATCAGGATTCCTACAAAAATGTGTAATGCGTTTCTTTACAAAACCCTTACAATTTCTGCATCGGAACTGAAAAAAGACCGACGACATCATTTGACACTTGACCACTCGCAGACATGACCGGTACATCCAAAATACTGCTTGGACGGAGTCGTACCATGACCGCCATGATGTTGGTAACGAGGCTCGGAAGAAGACTGGCGTTGTGTTTGTTTGTTTTTTTGATGAATCTCGTTTTGGTATGAGGCCGGATACAAGACGTACTCGAGTTTGGAGGACCTCTGGACGTCAAGAACGTTTGAAATTTTGTCAGGAAGTTCATTTATATGGAGGGGAAACAATAATGGTTTATGCCGGTTTTTGGATCGGTGGAAGAACCGATCTCATTTGGATCAGGGGCAACCTCGATGCTCAGATTTATGCGGATAGGATTGTTTCAGACGTGATCATCCCTTTACGAAGCCGGTTGGGTCATTGATTTCTACTAATGCACGACAATGCACGTCCACACACGGTTAGTGTTGTAACACGCACTCTTGTCGTGTAGTGTCGTAACATTCTACCGAGGCCTGCCTAATCGCCAGACCTCAACCCAATTGAGACGCACTTTTTTGTTATTTAATTCACGATGTTAACTTCGGTTAATTTCCCACAATTTGCGAAACTTGCAATTTTTCTTAAATTTTACAAAATATGGGGATAAGTTGTTAACTTAAACATTAGGAATTAAAGTTGGAATCCAGTATTTAAGACTAGATTTAGTAGATAGATAGATAGATAGATAACTCTTTATTTGTACACTATTTTTACAATACATTTACATAATAAAATTATATCAAGGATAATATAATGTACAAAGGGCGGCCTTATTGCTAGATGCAATCTCTTCCAGGCAACCTTAGGATGGATCAAAATGAATCGGTGAGACAGTGGCAGTTGATGGTGTACTCAATAAAGTGGTTTGGAAGCTACTTAGAAAATAGGTCTCAATTTGTTGAAATCCGGAAGGAAGACGGGACAGTCTTGTCGTCTCCTCCACTACCTGTCTCACGCGGGGTACCTCAGGGTTCAATTTTGGGGCCTCTTCTTTACATCTTGTACAGTGCTGATATTACAGAGTCATTCAAACACTGCAAATATCATATGTATGCAGATGATATTCAACTGTACATATCTTGTAAGGCTGCAGAGGTGTTGACGGCTGTACAAAAAATGAATGCTGACTTGCAGAGAGTTGTCACTTGGTCTGAGCATAACTCCCTGGTTCTGAATCCGGTGAAGTCTAAATATATGGTTCTGGGTAGTAAGAAGGCAATCAGTACCATGCTGTCAGTTGGAACAGATGTAACAATTAAAGGTGAAAAGATAGAAAGAGTAGACACAGCAGTTAACTTAGGGCTGACAATGGACCCAGAACTACACTTTGAGAAGCACATAGTTAATTGTATGAGGAACTGTTTTTATAGACTAAAAACTCTATACGTAATCAGAAAACACTTGAGTGTAGCTCTGCGCAAACAGCTTGTTGACACCCTGGTACTAGCAAAGTTAAACTACTGCGATACAGTTTATGGTCCATGCCTACTAGCGAGAACCAATAGATTGATTCAGCGGACACAAAATGCATGCATAAGGTTCTGTGTGGACATACCACGAAGAAGCCATGTCACCCCTTTTGCAAATCAAAACAACATATTAAAAATGGAAGCTAGAAGGCGTTTACACATGGCTGGTCTATTGTTTGGTGTCATCGCTACACAAAAACCGATGTATCTGTATGAGAAATTGAGTTGGAGGGAACATCAAAACAAAAACCACATACGCTTTGCCACAAAACCATTGTCGATTCCTCAACACAAAACTGCAGCTTTCAGGGGGAGTTTCAAATATGCAGCGACTCACTGTTGGAATGACCTGCCACCACCCATGCGAGGCCTGAAATCAAAACGAAACTTTGTAAAACATTTAAAGTTACATTATCTGGCAACACAGAAATCCACATAGTACTCATAACAAGTACAATAATTAGAATGGAATATAAATACTGACTCCAATATATATAATAGATATTGTGTTTGTGGTGGATATTGTGTGGATAAATAGATATGTATATGTGTATGTGTGTGTATATGTGTATGTATATATGTATACTTGTAACAACTCTTCCAAATTACATTCACAAATATATAAACATATAGTTATTACATAATTTTTGTTATTGATTCTAACCTTAAGGGCCATGGCCTCAGAAACGGTTCAGTGATCTAGGTCTCCAACAGGTACTGGCAGTAATTACATCCTTTCCCCCGCATGTTTGACTAGCACATGTGCATCTGGAGTGAACAATGCTGGCTATTTGCTGAAAACATGACACTCAGTTCAACGATACACACACACTTCTTACTACACTCACGATATACATTACTACATTTTTATGAAACGCGCCAAAAATTCAATAAATAGCATTCAACTGCACTTACATAACTTATGTTTGGGTTTGTTGGTGGGACGCCATTACGTCACCCAAGGTTGTGCTGAAAATCAGCGCTGTGGCACCAATTCCTTTGAGGTTGAGGCTACAGTAATGCTGAGCATATACCTGATTTTGCACATGCGTGACGCACATAGCAACATGTAAATTGAAAAACGACAAACAAAATTTATAAGGTAATGTTTTTTTCCATACTTTTTGACAGTTGTATTACAGAGAATCCACAGACAGATTAGCACAGACTACCAATTTTTATCCGACCATAGATAAGGCTAATTTCGTTTTTTTTTATTTTGTTTTATTTTTGTCATTTCCTTCTTTTCCTAATATACATGTTCTTTGTTTAAATATGCCTTGTGTGCGTCAAATGTTTGTGCAAAATAAAATGATTTTCTTTCTTCTTTCTTTCTTACTCGTATTTACAAAGAACAAAAAATAAAATAAAATTTATTTGTCATTTCTAATAAATATTAAAATATACAGATATTCTACATTAACCTACTTAACCCACTATAAATACCAATACACATATATATAACAAATATACATACATAAACCATAAACAATATTATATACAATACATACACATACAGTACAACTAAAGTGAAAGGTAATGTTCATAAACCATTTTTTTAAAAACAGTTATTGATTGTGCTCGACTAATGGTAATTGGTAATGCATTCCACAAGCGTACAGCTTGAACAGTAAAAGATTAATCAAAAAATTTTTTGGAATGCTGTGGCATCTCCAGTCTCAAATTTTCAGATGACCTTAGACATTTTTCATGTGTGTCATGAAGGAACTTGAACCGTTCTTTGAGATAAAATGGGGCTTTAGAGTTGAATAAGACGTTGTAAAGTAAAAAGAGGATATGAGTATTCCGGCGAGAGCGAATTGGAAGCCACCTGAGCTTTTGACGGAATTCTGAAACGTGATCATATTTTCGTAGCCCATATATGAATCTTATACAAAAATTTTGAAGTCGCTCAAGCTTATCAACTTGTGCTTCAGTGAGATTCAGATAGCTGACATCGGCATAGTCGAGAATCGGAAGAAGAAGTGATTGTGCAAGTGCAGCTCTAGTGGTAGTTGGAAGAAAGTTACGTAGTCTTCGTAAGGATCCCGCTGAAGCGTAAACTTTACGACTGACTTCCTGCAATTGTGGACCCCAAGATAAGGTACTGTCCATACATATTCCCAGGTTTTATAACACTTGTGCTGATCTGTAATGAAGTGCCATTAAATTTCATTTGAGACAGTTGAGACCAATCAATTCTTGAAATTAACCCAGGACTGCCTATAGCGCATACCCGCGTTTTTGAGGGATTAACCTTGAGTCCATGATTATGACTCCAATCGCAAATGTCCGATAGGTCTGCATTGATTTTGTTAATGGCTTCCGATAGCATGTTAAGCAGAGCTTGTGTATATATTTATAAATCATCTGCATAAAGATGGTAGGATGAACGTAATTGTTTAGAGATGGAGTTTATAAAAACAGCGAAGAGTAAGGGAGATAAAACGCCGCCCTGCGGTACACCAGCAGTAATACTGCACCAAGAAGACACCGAATCTTCAATGCGTATACATTGTCGGCGACCAGACAGGTAACTGTGCGAAACCAATCAATTGTCCTTGGAGATATGTTAAGAGACTGCAGTATTCTAAGCAGAATGTGAAAATCTACAGTATTGAAGGCGTTACTAAAATCAAGTAAGGTAAGTACTGTAATATTTCCACCATCCATGCCTAGTCTGATATCGTCCGTTATGTGAACAAGTGCAGAAGTCGTGCTGTGACTAGAACGAAAGTCAGATTGAAACGGGTTTAATAAATAATTCTTAGAAAGAAAGGTGCTTAATCGGGAATAGATAAGGCGTTCAAGGACTTTGGATAGGAAAGGCAAAATGGATATTGGACGATAGTCAGAAAAGGAAGAGGGTTTAACTTTTTTTGGTAGTGGGATAATTTGTGCATCTTTCCACGCAGATGGAAAGACACCAGTAGTCAAGGAGTGATTTAAAATATTGCATAGGATAGGTAGGATTTCGTCAAGGATAGGGACAATCATATTTCGACTGATACAGTCACTTCCTATTGCATTAGACGAAATTGTTAGTATGGTCTTCTTAACATCACAAGCGGACAGTTGATCAAAGAAGAAAGGTGGATAGTCGGGAGGTGGGAAAGAAGAAATATGTCTAAGAGTATTTGCTTTAATTGTATCATTAAAGTCGGACGAAGTAGAGAAATGCTTATTAAGAGAATCAATATCGACATTTTTAGGAATAGAGTCTTCGCGCGACTTCCCAACTCCCAGTGTTCTCAGAAATTTCCAGACTTTAGCTGGGTCTCCGTTCTCTACGGATGAGTGGATGTGTTGGCGTTGTGCATTTCTACACATCTTGTTGCAGTGATTTCTTAGGGAAACATATTTTTCGTTTGTGTCCGTAGGTCGATGCTTGTACTTATTTTTAGCTGCAGCTTTTTTTGACATGATCTGCCTTATCTCGTCAGTGAGCCATGGAGCCTGTAAATGTTTTATTTTAATCTTTGGCAAAGGAGCGTGCAAGTTATAAAGCTGTAATAGCTTATTGCAGAAAATATCAACTTTCGCGTTAACACATTGCGCGTTATACAAATCTGACCAGTCAGTGTTACCTTCTCGAAGTTTGTCAGTATCCAGATAGATATATCCAGATAGAAGTTTGTCAGTAGATATTAATTTGATAATTTTTTTTTAATTCAAAATGTACTTGATCCCTAGACACTTTTGATGTGTGTATTTCATACTCGCTCGCGTGTACATATTTATATGTTTTACGTGGAAGCCTAATTCTTTTCCCAAAATAAAAGTAGCCCAAGTTACTCCTTATAACACCATCTATCTGCGAGTGAAAGTCCCGTGGAAATCGGTCCACCCGTTTCGGCGATTAGCCGGAAGAAACAGACAGACAAAAATAAAAAAAAAGTGTGCGTAATTCACATACGGCAGAAGTGAACATACAGAAAAGTAGCCTCATGAAAATGAGAAATAAAAAGTATAATCAACATAAATAATAATTTACTAATGTTAATAAATTTAATTTTATATTATTTATATAAAAGTTATTGGTCAAATTAACACAGATGTTTTAAATAATTAACATACACTAATTAACCAACGAATTTTAATACGCAAATGCACAAAAATGACACCACGTTGAAATTGATGTATTTTCTGAAAGCTTCGTAGTACGCAGGCGCAAAGACAAAGATTATAGGAAACACTGTATACTTGTATTCTATCTCATTCTCTCGCAGGCTAAAATCCTATTGTATTGTGTTTGTCTCTTTTTAATGTGTTTAGTTTCACCGAATTTCAAATCACAACGATTCTAAAGAAGTTTCACTTCAAAAAGATATTTTAGTATAGGTACCGTGTAAACATTCGGATGCATTTATTACACTGCTGTTATTATGAAATTACAAACAGACACTTCAATTTTATTTATTTGTATAGACTGTCTCACTTTCGGTATACTGTGCTTTCGGTTTCGGTTGTTTTATTTCATACAATATTATATACAATATTAAAAATATTAATTCATACATAGTACAAAATAAATATAAGTTAAATTCAAAAACACTTTTGTTCTCAACAGTATTTGCTCAAGAGTCTTGTTAAAAAGAAAATGGGGGCAACACGGCCGGGGGCAAACCGGAATAACAAATTTTTCTATGTGGCATACCAGCCGGCGGCCGGGGGCAACCCGGAATGGGAGCATAACGGCCGGACCCATTTAATGGGTCTAGGGTGAGGGTTCTACCCTCAAATTTAAAGACGAACGACTAACACGATGTATGAAATAGTTAAGTAAATAAAACGTTATGTACATTAAGCAATTGAAATATCAAGTTTTTTATGTCTCTATTACTTAAGCATTTTTTAATTCACATGCATATTAATGCGTTTCACCAATAAGCACTAAATATTATTTGTCTTAGAAAACTAAAAACTATAAAAAATACAGTTATATTAATAAAATACTGTTACTGAAACTCAAAGTAATGTTCGTCTAGACATCGCAATGAAATCTGTGTCACACCGATGTCAATGCTCCTGCGCACACGGTGAATATTGAATAGCGTAACCACCGCGCATGCGTGTAACGTGTATTCACACAAAATAGTCTATAAGATTTATGACGTCACTCGATAGATACCAATAAATTATTATTATTTTTATAATGACCCTCACGTCTGTAATACGTGGTGAGAACATTAATGTGGCAATATTTATGGATTTATAATGCGATTTTTTATGTATTTTCTTAACTTAAGCACATTCATTACCTATACGTTTTGTTAACAACTGACCAGAACTTGAAACTGCTGATCAGTAGTACATTAATAAAAAAATGCTTTTTTGATCTTATCTCGGATTTATCTGAAAATTGGTGGCTTCAGCCCCACTCCTTTTTTCTTTATGACTTTATTCTAAAGACATTTAACTATTTAGGAAAACTTTAAAATAACATTTTATGTAAGAGGGGGTAGAGATTCCACAATTGCCATTTGATGATCAACCACAGCATTCTGTATGATAAGGCAGCTCCAATTCCAGCATTGTACGTAGAGATCCATTCAACTAAAATCTAACTGCCTCGTTGGTACTATGAAATAGGTTGGCACTTTTTTTTTATGTAACATTTTGGATTTTTTATTTTCAGGTTAGGCAAATTGTTAATGGTTATTCTGTTCTAAAAAGCCTATTACGTGTGAACAAAAATAAATCCGCCAAAATGCGGGTGCGTAACCCACCATAGTTTACGAGGTCATTTAAAAAAATGTAATATTCCATCTGTTAAACATCCAAAAGAAAGGGAGCCGATAAATATTTATAATCCACTTTCAAGATCACATTCATTAACATGTGAAAATTATACCAAGCATTCCAACGTGACGTGTCGGAACGTGATCTTCTAAAAGTAAAAACGGTGCTTGATAAACCAGATTAATGAATAAAGATATGCAGATGAAGTTGATGGCACAATTTCGATCACAGCTAATTAAATTCAGTGACATTTACACTGGAATATCATGCGTTATTATGTTAATATTTTATTTATTACTAGCTGTGCCCGCGACATCGTCCGTGTGTAATAGTGACTTTGGGTGGAATTTTTCATTATTTAGGCTAATTGACAATACTTCCATACAACTTTTCATCCCCACCTTTCAACCCCTTACACCCCTTTTCGCATTAAAAAGTAGCCTATGTCCTTTCTCAGGCTCTAGACTATCTGTGTACCAAATTTCATTTAAATCGGTTCAGTAGTTTTGGCGTGAAAAGGCGACAGACAGACAGACGCACAGACAGACAGAGTTACTTTCGCATTTATAATACTAGTACGGATTATGAAACAAGTAATTACGAGTGTAAAGCAGCTTGTATCTTTTATACAAGCTGCTTTACACTCGCTTTTATGACACTAAAAATTGAATATCGATTAATTAATACAAGATTATTTTTTTTTCTTTTTTTTTAAAGACAACTCCCGCATTAGTTCACAAACATTTAAGCAACGCACAAAGAGAACAGACTCGGGACAACTATTTGTGGATCACACAAATTTTTGTCCCGTGTAGGATTCGAACCCACAACACTCGGCGAGGCGTAGTGGCGAGTTGACCACTTAAACCATTGCGCCATCCATGCAGTCAAAAATGTTTATTTGTATGCATTTTTAAGCAAATTTCGGGCACTTGGAAATGTGAGATTTAGAAAACTTTAAGTTTGTATGTAGGAGAAAGAAGTAAAGTAAATTTGAGGGACCTCATAGGAATGAATACCAACTTCACGGAATAAGTGCTGTAATTTGAGGGACCTCATAGGAATGAATACCAACTTCACGGAATAAGTGTTGTAATTTTTTCATCCAAACCATTTGATCGAAGTAGTCCGGTAGGCGTAGTATCATTGAATGTATAATCATTATAGTAAAATGATTATACAAATAATACAGGAGCGTAGAATTAAAATAAGTCCATAATTCAATTCACTTGTTCAATTAAGCGCTTCCGCAAATAACGTAGTTCCAATTTATTTGTCGCAGTACCTACCCATATGTAATTTGAAATGACACTCTCAGAATTATCCTTTTAGTACTACAGTACAAAAAATGCAGCAAAAAAAGGAACCCAACTGTGTAAAAAGAACTAAAAAGATAAAAGACATTATGTCTCACCTAAGAATATGTATGGAATGCGTAAATGAAATAATTACAGTCAATGATAACAAATTTATGTCTTACTTGCTGCGATTTCTATTAGGTGAGATGAGATTTCTTTAGATTCCTAATTTTATAGCTGACTTTTTCAGAATATTTAGTTTTTTTCTTTTTTTAACAAAACAATACTTTCAAACAGTACAACATCTCAAACTTTAAGTGAAACACAACTCTTTTCTATTGTCATAATTATCCTATCGTATATTTTTATTAAAAGGTCATCTTTATCATCGCACAGTATGTTTAAAGTCTGATGTTTTGGAACGTATTAATAGTACTATAATCTAAGTAGCTGTGCTATAATGATCCTTTTCCCATGTATTGTTATAATTTCTAGTATCCCCGTATTCAGTAAGGTAAACAAGTACATCTTACACGCAAAATCGTACGCTTACTGAGATTGGCGGTTAATAAACTAGGTTTCGGTCCACGCAGGCCGTCAAGAATGGCTTTTATGAAACAAAAGCCATGGACACTCTTAAAGAAGTCTTGATGAGACTCGAAGTATAAACTAAAATTTGACATCTATAGAAATCATGCTACCTAGATTGATATCATGATTGAATCATAGATTGATCCTGTGAATATACTACAGACATCGATATAAATGTACTACACTACAGATCTATAATTAAATTCTCAAGCTACCGATACCAATAGCAATAAATGTCTAAAATGTTATAATTTCATTTACGTAACTGAATAATTTAATAAGTCCATGATAGTTTAAAGTGATCGACATTCCAACGGACTTCAACCTTCAATTGACTTTGGTAATGACATTTTGCCTTGCTTGAATAAACATGGCAGAGCTCTACTTATTACAGTGTAATTAAATAGTAAATACACAATATTAAGGTCACGTCATGTGTACTAGCAGCATCCGAAGTAATTGGCTCAAGTTTCATCAGAACACCAATACCATTTGGCTGCCGATAAGCAATATTATCGTTCTGATTTAATCTGATTTCAAATTCATACAAAGTGCGCTGCAGTTTCAGTAGAAGAAACTTAGTTTTATTATATTTTAGTATATTACAAAGACATTGTTAACATTTGCAGCTTTTTGAATAGAATTCAGACTTCAATATCAAAGTTTCGATTCCTGTATCTTCAATTAACTATTATTTATTAAATATTAAACATTTTTAACTTTTTATTTCAGTGAATAATGCCCTACAGCCTCCTCGTGGCCTCGTGCCATTATTATTTCAAACTAATTTAAGTTTAACTTTAGCACAAAATGGTAATTTTTTTTCTCGCATTTAAAAACTGCGTGGATGAATGGTTTTACTAAAGTTTCAATATTTAATTTAAGTATTAAAAATCTAGTAGTTCTGTTCTTTTGCCAGTAGCGTTATTAGCGATAGCTTTACTCCACCGTAAGACAGTGAAAAATATTTCTTAAAGTACAACATACTATGAAATACCCAGCCACCAATAGCTCTTTTTATATAAAACTTCTTCCAATATAAGAAGCTAAATTACAGTAATCTGTAACGTTGTTATTTCCATCGGGTCGGTTTAAGTTTCTCGAAAGCTGATCGAGTCAGAAAACTATGCTTTACGTTTCTAGGTACCTTTAACTTTCTCATTTTTATTAGGTATCTAATACGATGGAGATTGTTTATTTTAGATGCAGCATTACACACTATTAAGTGGTCTATTACAAAATCTCACTCCAAGAAGTCTAAACACTGTCGTTCATAAAAGTTTAAGCCAAACCAAATGTAGGGTATGAATGATTTAGATGGTTTCCTTTTTAATGACGTATCCTATTACTTTGATTTATTGAGCACAGTTGAGAGCGAAACAAATTATTTATATTTTTAACCGTTACAGGAACTTTGGAAGTTTACTAGAAAACGGCTCTTATCGAGTCCTAATCCTACCTACATCATTTATCGTTACATACCAACCTGATCCTGGAATGATTTAGCAATATACATTAAAATATTACTAGACATTAGGAATGACCATAGCTATAGCGTACACATCCGGCCGTGACGTCGCCGAGTAATATCCGATGATATGTTATCTATATATGTAAAAATGAATTCCTATTTCCCTCGGTCACACCATAACTTGAGAACGACTTAACCGATCTCATTTATCTTTTTTATGTTTTCCAATACTTTGTAGAAGGTGCTTACGGAACGAAAAATTAAGGTTGTGCAGGAAATTGGAAAATTTCTGAATTGTTTTTTTTTTATATTAATTCTAGTTCGCATTAAATATTCATAGGTAAAACAAGACAACGTGTGTCGGGTCAGCTAGTTTTATTATAATCGACGAGTCGAACCCGTCACTGAGAATGTCTAATATGTACGCTATCTTAGTCTATCTTGGCAATGAAATCAATAATAATTTGTGGGAAAACAAGGATATCAAGTACAAAATATTTATATTGTTTGTCTGTAGACCAATCTATGTTTGGCAAGTTATAATAAAAAAAAAACTGAAAATATCAATTTAAAATAAAATTATAATTTCACGGTATTTTTTTTTAACTAAATGATGGTAATTAATTTAACTAAGTACCTACTGATAAATTTGTTCTATTCAAAACTAAATAATTAAAACTATTAAAGTTCATAAGTATTTAGACATTGCACCCTTTTTCACCTCCATGAGTTTTATATATGACTAATATACAGTTATTTTAAGATATTCAGTAAACTGTAGATTACCTTATCATGTACATTCTTCGGTGACAACCGTAAATGCCAGTGTTTTCTCATAAATACCAGTACATTCCGAAGATGTAATTGGTGAACGCATCTTACTTTCACATTGCCTTGGCTGCGCAATTAAATTCTCAAGTAAATAAGTTTTTTTTTAACTGAGCATTCTTGATATACGGTTAACAGTTTAAAAAATCACTTTATTTCTCAAGATCACAAATCACTTACAAGGAGAAATAAAATATAAATTACAAAAACAAATTTTAAATGCGTTGACAGGTAGATTATATCAAAAAAAATCTTTTTGCAATGTAGGTACTTCTAAATATAGTTGTCCATTCTAATGCTGGTTTGTAGTTGAGCAAACATAAGGGACGGTTTATATGCAGTAATTTACTCTATGAATCATTTGTTTTTTTTTTCATATCAAACTAAATATATTTAGTAAGTAAATAATTTGAATAAAAATTTTATTACTGTTAATATTGATGGTACTAAAAATTAATTGCATTTTAAGTCACTGAGGTGGTCAAAAAGTAATAAAAAGATAATAGCGTGGGGCGAAGTTACGCGAGAAGCTCATGGTGGCTTACTGTGGGAGCCCTTTGCAACATCCAGGGGACATAACACTTTAAGTCAAGTTTGTATTCTAATTATGTAGTTTGGGGATAGAGCTTCCAGAGTTCGAATCAAAAACAAAATCAAAACTCTTCGAGAGTAGATTGCGATACAAAATTTTGTCTGCCACAAAGGAGTCGTGATATTATGTTTGTGTTCTACTAACCAGCTAATGTAATAATTTAGTAGGTATGTCCTTGTCTCAATGATGTTCAAAGAGTTAATGTTACAAGTTAAATGTTTAAAGAAAATAAAACTATAATAGACATACTTGTAACAGCTTACAAAACAAAAGGCTATTGTCTGCTGTATCGTCTGCGACCATATAAAAGTTCCGGGTTGATAATACATACATATATGTATGTATGTGCACTACAATGCTTATTATGGAGATCCAACTGTTAAATTACCTAAATTTTTTATCCTCGACGGAAAAAGGAGGGGTGTTATAAATTTAACGTGTGTATATGTGGGATCATAATCCTTAAACGGTTGGACCGATTTTGATTTAGTTTTTTTGGAGTGAAAACGTCTTTAGGCACGTTTGTGCACTTTTGCTATGGGAAAAAAGCACTGAGACCCGAGGGGGTTTCCATACGATAAAAAAAATGGAAAAAAAGCACTGAGCTCGCGTTACCGTCACGCTATTATTACATATATAGATCCACAAGAGGGCGCTAATCTAAACGTTTAAAGATCATCATAATTTTTCTAATCATTGAAGGGATTTTTGAGTCAAGGGTTTTTTAAATTTTAATTTATTCTTGTTAAGTACAATGCCGTTAAAATTATTCAAACCCAGTTGTTTTAGAAGACCCTCTCTACCCTGTCTCCACCCTGCATTTTTAGACCGCCTTTAACTCACACTACTAATGCAGTGCAAACCGCTAAACATGATACAAATTTCGTAGCAATCTCCAAGTATTTATTCATAAATGTTTGTAATTGGATAATATTCTCTTCGCGTTAACTAAAACAGTAGTATTAAGTGTTTTGGTTCCACCGTCATGAAATAAGTGTTGTTAAACCTAAAATAAAATTAGAGGTTGGACATAAAAATATATAAAACGTCTTTTTTTGGATATAAATACAAAATATTACAATAATATGATTATGTAATGCAATCTTTCATTTAAACGTTATTGAAGTTCTTTCGTCAGGGAGTCTCTTTAACTTTAAAGATAAAAGTACAAATAAATCTTTTGGTTTCTTTTAAGCAGTTCATTATGGAATTTTGTTTACTATGTAACATCACTTTACACCGTACAGTCAACCAAAAAAATTTACAAACTATACACAAACAGCCTTAGAGTGCAAACATTGGACGATAATCAAAATGTTATGCAGAAGAATTTAAGCAGCAAAAGCTAGCTGTAGATGAGATTTATAATAAACTAGCAGCGCCCCGCGGTTTCACCCGCGTAAGTCCCGATCCCGTGGTAATATTGGGATAAAAAGTATCCTATATGTTAATCCAGGTCTCCAGCTATCTACATACCAAGTTTCATCGCAATCGGTTCTGTAGTTTTGGCGTGAAAGAGTAACAAACATCCTTACATCCATACATCCACACATCCATACATTCATACATCCTCACAACTTTCACGTTTATAATATTAGTAGGATTAAATTAATATTTTATAATTTTCCGAGAAATACTTTCTGTTGAAGACTCATTCAAGATCTTTCACTCTCACGTATCTCATATTGGCCTTGGTCTCTGACACAAGCCTTTAACCTTTTAAACCCGGATAACAAGGATGATTAACATAACAGGTAGTAACATCTTAGTGCTAAAATTATAATAATACTTATATTATAAATACGAAAGTATACTTGATGGTTTGTTCGGTTCTACCTCATTTGGCAGTAATGGATAAATGGATCAACTATCGATGAAATAGTTAATGGACAGAAAATAAATGTAAAGTTTCAGAAGCATTTCTTTCCTCTTAAAATCACACGAGCCCAGTCAGGTGCAAATGCTAAATTTATAATATGTAAATAAATATATTTTATATTTTATTTAACACAATGGTAAAGGTAGAGAGAAAGGCGTAACGAACGAGCATTTTAAATTGGCTGAATACGTAGCAACTAAAATATTATTTAAGAACAAAAGCATTTCAAAGTGACTTCGGTGACCAAAGCGCTGTGTAGAAGAAATCCACAGAACGAATGGTCATTGTCCTTCAACGTGGCAGTGCTGCCAGCCTAGTGTTCCTACTCCCAGTAGTCAATGCAAAGGAATTATTCGACAACTAAACCTGCAGTGTATTGGTTTTAAAATGTATATCCAAATTTGTGTTTTCATTTGTGGTGCCAAATATTTTAGGTTGCATTAACTGTGAATATTTATTTAAAATATTAATTGTTAAAAATATGAATGAATAAAAAATATAAATAATACATTAAAAGATGTGCTTTAAATAGTATTCGTGAGTATCGCAACATAAATGGTTTTTATAAAAAATAAAGATATAAAATTTTCTTTACCTTTTTATTTTAGGATTCAATTCAATGTCATAACTTCTGCAGGTAGGTATTTATAAAGAAGTTATCTTTATAAATACCTACCTGCAGAAGTAAGAACCAAACTTTCTAGTTAGAAACAAAGTAAAGGGTCTTTCAAATAGCGGGTCAATGTTAATAATCTGTGGCGGCCATTTTGTTTTGGCGGCATCTGTCAAATCTGTTTTTTCTTATTCAGTCACTGATTCCAAATCACCATGGCAAGTTACACGGTTGAGCAGCATGTGCAAATGATAAAACTTTATTATCAAGATGAGTGTTCGTTAGTGCAAACATTGCGCGCATTGCGCCCATTTTACGGCAGACGCGGTGGCCCTTCAAAGTCTACTCTCCAACGATTGGTGACCAAATTTGAGACGACCGGTTCCGTAAACAACCAACCAATACCTTTACGTCAAAGGAACGCCAGATCGGCCGAGAACATCGCCGCTGTACGTGAGAGTGTTCAGGAGACTCCGAGGCAGTCGATTTCTCGCCGTGCACAAGAACTCGGCCTTTCGCAGACTTCAACTTGGAGAATTTTGCATCTGGACTTGGGCTTGCATCCGTACAAGATCCAACTGACCCAAGAGCTCAAAGTTAATGACCATAGACAAAGCCGTGTGTTCGCTGAATGGGCTTCGGAACGTTTGGAAGAATACCCCGATTTTGGCCGAAAAATAATCTTTAGCGACGAGGCACATTTTTGGATGAACGGTTTTGTTAATAAGCAAAAGTGCCGTATATCGGATGACCACAACCCACATGAGGTTCACCAGGTGACAATGCATCCACAAAAAGTTACATTAAAAATTGGACCTCTCGGATTCGTGCCACCATACGAAGCCGCCGCGGACATTTGAACGATGTCATATTCCATTCATAATGGCATAAATGGGCCTTTCAAATAAAAAATAAATTTCGTTAATATCTCACACACATCTTGTTTTATTTAATTTTAAAAAAAGGGTCTTTCAACAAGGACGGTTCGACCGTCCGTTATAAATATTTTTCAGAGGAATGACGGCTTAAATATGGATTTGTAGCCAATTATTGGTCTCGTGCTCTCAATGTCACTTTAACGGGAATCATAGTGACGGAACAAGATCTACCACCACCTTATTGAGTTGCGTTAGTGTATTCGAGTAATTGATATGCAGAGTTGCTCATCATTATTATAAAAAGGTACTAAAAACTAACAATGGCATTTATACAAAGCATGCTCCAGAAATTCTCAAAAAATTTTACTTATTTCATTTGCTAAAACCTTCGATACCCTTGAACACGTTAACTGTATAAACAAAATATTAAAACCAAAAATAAGGGCCACTCGGTCATTTATATTTTAAGACTGATTGATGTTAACCTAAGTCAATGAGTAAATTAATTTTCCTAAATGAAAGAAAGAAAGAAAGAAAATACATTTATTAGCCACACACACAATAAATAATCATGAAAGAAAAATAAATTGTACTAAACTAAAGAAAAGAATAACTTCCGAAACAACAACATACAATAAAATGTGTGACTAAAAGGCCACAGTTCAGCCTATGCCATGGCCCCTAAAAGTGACCACAGCGCTGATTTTCATCTGAAGCCTAAAGACACCTCACGGACGTGTGCACAATTGTAATACTATAAACATACATGTGATAATTACATACATACATTAGTTACATAACATATAGCCTGTAAATAAAATGAAGACTTCAAATAAAATATGCAGTTTGTAGAAACGACTAGTATCAATTGGCCAATTTTGCCAATTTATAGAAATAAGAGGAGAGAACATATTCAAATTAAATAATAATAATAATTTAAGATTAACATAGATTAGGAGGTGTAATTTAATATTTAATAATAAATGCTGGATTTTTGCATGGTTAAAAACAACATCTGAGACAATGACTGAGGAGGTCATAAGGTTGAGGCAATATTGTTGACGAGGGGATGATTTCAATGCTTTTTGTTTACACATTCTGTAATGACTGGTGTTTTACATCCAGACATCTGTACCACCTTTCTTCTGTCCCCGTATTCTTTTTTCTATAAATGATGTTTATTAACGGATTTAATATCTATTTCAATGACAAATTATCAACTATTTTGAGAAGGTATTTTGAAACTAAACACTACTTATCTTAATCTTGTAAAGCTTTAAACAAGTAATCTTCTAAACCAGTGCAAGCGGTAAACTTAATTTTGAATAAATTAGGTGTAATCAACAAGGCCAGAAACTTCGCAATACTCTTGTGTTCGTCAACACTCGTCCGCATTTTAAATTTATTTAAAACCTTCCAAACTATTCAAATGCACCAAAATCGGTAAGTTAGAGCTGTTTACAGTAAAGTAGAGTATTAGAATGCGAGCGCATGACTCACGGGGCGTACCGTTATTCGTCGACAATGAGTCGTGTCAAGTCCCGAGGGAACTCGGCCCGAATTTTAAATCGACAAGCAAATTAGGCCATACTTGAACGACTCGATATGCTGCTATGCTAATTTATGCTACAGTTCGACACGTACGATATCGTTTTGAGACTCAAAAACTGGTAACATTGACGATGTAAGTAAGCGGGTTTCAGATTCATGTAGAGTATACTAAAAAAAACTGTATGGAGAAATAATAATCTGTTCTATAATATTTTTCTAAACAGGTTTCATTTAAAACCATAAAAAAATAGGTTTGGGATAGTTTAATTCCATTCCATTATCAGAAAATAATAGTTTACTTAAAATTAAGGTAACAACAACAAATCGCAGCAATAACTAATGTAAAATATTATCATCACAGATTAGAGCCAAAATAATATTGCATTGTTAAACTGGGAGTTTTTTCTTAAACTCTGATTAAATTTATGTTTATAAAAAAAACTGCGAGACTGACAGAAATAAGATGTCATTATTACGTCATGCTAATTTACGGACCCTATTTAGACTTAGCTAAGTTTTGACAACATTGGCATATGTGAGCAAAGATCGGTATGTCTATTTATGCGAAGCAAATTTATAATTATTTGTAAGATGCAGAACGTTAACGTATATATTATGCTGAAAAACAAAAAGCACAATCAGGTATGATGTCACAAAAACCACAATCAGGTATGATGTCACAAAAATATGGGCATCCACGGTAACCTTTTTTAAATTCCCTAATGTAAAAAAGAAAAAAGTCTTAGTATATTTAAACGTACACTGTTCACACATACAAATGAGTTGGTTCGTGATAACTATGCTGATCACCAAATTATTAACATCACGTAATCGGATTTCGATCAAAATTCAACCAAGTATATCTGTGCATATAAACATATGCTTAAGTGATATTTTCAAGAAGAAACTTTACATAGGTAATGTTTTATTTATTATATTTTTGTTCTCCCTGAAGCTATGCACCTTCTTCGCTTCGATTCAGTGTATTTTCAAATCTTGTAAGTTTATGCTATGTTGCGGGACATTAAATGGCGTTTTTGAAGTGAAAATTTCTTTAGGCACTTTTGCTATGGGGAAAAAGCAATGAACTCCCACCGTCACGCTAATAATACGTAAATAGATCCACTAGAGGGCGCTAATCTAAACATTGAGTTCTGTCAGCTCCTTATTATTTAATCTTTAAAAATTAATTAGTTCAATAAAGTATTTATTGTGTGCGCAATTCATGTGGTAAAATAAACAAAAACATAACTGTAATAATTAAGGTGAAGATTTATATTATAACACCTATTATTATAGTGCTCAATAGCGAAAACTTTTATTCAAAATTTCGTCCGAACGTACGTTAGTTTGATGAATGTCACTGTGTAGATGGCATCACTTTCTTTTAAAAATGAACACTACTGATCGGCAACTCACAATTACTTATTAACAATTTTTGGCACTTTTGGTATGGATAAAAAAGCACTGAACTCGCGTGACCGTCACGTTCAGATGACAGATGTGTCTGTTATGTTTTCACTTCTGACGTGCTAACAGGTTTTTTTTACCGACAGGACATCGGTGTTTATTTATATTTTACAGGTTAATCAAACAGTTATCATTTATTGTAACATAAACTGAAACATCGAGAAAAAAGTTGGAACGAAATGTTTAAGTTAAATTGTGTATGTGGAAAAAGCACTGAACTCGCGTGACCGTCACGCTCAGATAGATGCATATGTACAGATGTGTGTGTTATCACTTCTGACGTGCAGTCTTACGACTGACAGTTTTTTTTCATGTTTAAGTTTCCCGGAGAACGCGATGACGTCATTACGTCGGAGTCGAACAAAATCACACGCTATTCCAACTGTAACATCTAGTACTTTGGCTACACACGTTTACAGCCAAATGAGATTACGACGACATTAATTTAACGCTACGTAACCAGCTTGAATGATTCTATATGAATATTAACAGTAAAGGTAAGTGTACCTTTAGTTACCTTTAGTGTTTTTTTCTTTGTTCGAAAATTAATTGGTTCCCTCAATCTTCTCATGAAGGTTGTATCACCATTGACTTCTATATTAGATCCATTACACAACCGGAAGTTTTAATTTGACAATTACAATGACACTTCCGTTAGGTAAGTTGGGAGATATGCCGTTAATTAATTTTGTAATAAAAATAAAGTACTTTAAGTACAATTAAGCTTATTACAAGAAGTAAGGAAAATATGCAACCATAGGTGATTATGGAATTCCTATGTTTATTCTGATACGTTCTCTTTCGCTTTTATCAACTAGTCCAATGTAAACTGGGTGGATTATCTCAGACTTGAGCAAACTTAGAACAGCATAGGTACGTTTTATAGTTTTTGTTTGCTTTTAAAAAGACAACTCCTCACAAGGTAATGATCTATGTGTCGTGAATTACTCTAAAAGCATACCAATAACATTTACAAACTACATAATCACACAGAGAGAAACTATTCTTCGTAGTCTGACTTTCAAAGTTATGTAAAATGAAAATATAGTCGACATTTTTTGTAGATACCTAGCATTTGCGTGTTAAAACAGTTGTGTATTTGTACAAACAAAATTTTCTACTGGTTTAAGATCCAAATCGTACCAATAATTGAGCAAATAAGTGACTATGATGTATTTTTTAACAAAATAGTCTAGATTTTATTTAATAACATATCGTGCATTATGCATAATATCCATACTCGTTTTTCCTTCGCCGCCCAAATAAACCTTGGTGAGCAATGTCAGGTACAACATAAGCACTAAGGATCTAGTACTATGCTGGTTTCCATTGACACAATTGTATAAAACCCTCAGTCGAAAGCAATAGTGCCGCGGCATAGAGGTCGTCGTCATTCTACTCACTCATTCGTCATTTCACTGCTTACTCCCTTTCTAGCCATCCATCGTCTTTCGTCATTCACTCGTCAACTTCCACACATAAAACTCTCTCGATAATCTATGTATTATTTATCAACTTTAAGGCTCCCTCCAACGGTTTATTCTGTTTCTTTATTTTTTTATTATAAAATGGAATAGGCGTTTGTCTTCTAACTCACCTGATGGAAAGTGACGATAAAAACGAAGATGGTACACGCCTATCCAAGAGAAACCTATTCACTCTACACTTGAACGTTCCAGGATTATAATTGACTGGAAAAAAAGACGAAGCCAGCTCATTCTACACCTTGGCGACTCGAACCAAAAAGAGCTGTCAAAGCGTTTAGTTCGACTTTTTGGTGTTTCGACAACGAAAGGATGGAGTATTTGTCTGCGCCTAATAGTCTGTTAAGGGAATGGTGAGGGATCATTTCAGTTCAGATGTATTCATTGATCACCTTATGCATCCTAGTCACTCAACATTCGCATTTCAGCTACATACAGGCGTCTCTCATCCGTTCTCTTCATGGACTAACCATACAGGTCTAATAATATACTAAAACTAAGAACCATAAACATGTACATATATTTTTCATTTATTTCATTTAAAAAAGACAACTCCCGCATTAGGAATTACTCTTGTGTCGCGGGGGATTTCACAAACATACAAACAACGGACACAAAGAACACCCAGACTCAGATAGGAATCGAACCCACGACCTCTGGCTCAGCAGTCAGAGTCACTTACCACTAGACCAACATGCCAGTCAATTGTATTGTATTTATGACGGCAAAATGTGTTTTATTGCCATTAGCTATTACGACAAAGATACTCTAGATTGTACACCTAGCCGATGAAGAATAATTCGTCATTGGGAATAGTTAGACATGAAATTCGTCTAATACTTGACATACTACAGAATGCTAAGTAAGTAAGTAAGTATTTGCATTTAATTATAACTTGTATTAAAATAAAAGAGCCCATGTAGTATTAAAACAGTGCTGTTCATATATATGTAAATGCATAATGCATAAGCGAGTACAAAAGTAAAAAATCTTGAACTAGACTCTCGGCAGTAATGTTAACTAACGTCTAAATAATTATGTCTCGCCTTCTATAAATTGTAATGAATGTTTGTCTAAATATACCTAACCTAACTACCTATATAGCTTTGATTTGAAGGGTATTTCTTTAGTATTTTTTTAGAGATATTCCTATATGTTGATACCTAGAATCCAGATACCCGACGGATTCTAGGATATAGTAGTTATCAGTGACAAGCCTGAGTATTCAAAGGTCCTTAAGATTCACAAATAGCAATAACATAAACCGTCTTCATCACTTTCTTTAATTATCGTAGCAAAATTATCAAAATAATTATTTTATTTACTGAGATAAAAATCTCAACTATACATATCAAATATTTAATAACTATATGGTATATTTCACTGGAAATAAATACAAAATGGAGAAAGAACACATTACTTAAATACTATTATGTTAACTACCAACACTAAATATAGAGGGTGACAAAATAAACAGCAACTTAAAAAAACTTAGTTTATTATTTTACAAAAATATATCTTATTTACTATAATGCAAAATTTACAATGCAAAACATGGTTTATGAACTTTGAATCACAATTGTGAGAAGTTCTGTCATTTACTTTTAAAATTAAACTAAGAACAGTTTAATGGTCGTCTGATTATCTACAAAACAGAACGAACGTTTGAACAGAACGATCTAGGCTCAGTACTACCTTCCTGTAAGCGGAAGTCAAGCGTCATTGGACGACATTCATGGCAGTACATCCGGTCGACATTGATTCTACGATATGTAGTGAGGCCAACCACACTTGACACTTTCGAGACGAGACCTCAGTGTCGAGGAAGGGAACCTGTATTCGTGTCAATATCAAAATTAATGTAATTTATGTGTAACTAGCAGCGCCCCGCGGTTTCACCCGCATAAGTCCCGATCCCGTGGGAATATCGGGATAAAAAGTAGCCTATACGTTAATCCAGGTCTCCAGCTATCTACATACCAAGTTTCATCGCAATCGGTTCCGTTGTTTTTGCGTGAAAGAGTAACAAACGTCCATCCATCCATCCATCCATCCAAACTTACACATTTATAATATTAGTGGGATAATGGGATTACCTCTAATAGGCTTGATGTAAGTCTAAATGTAAGCACACAACCCTTATTAGTATTTTAATATATCTACTTACATTATTGAATTGATTTTTATGTCCTAAAATTTAAAAATTTAAACTACCCATAAAGAAGAAAACTATTAAACAGCACAATTACTATAGGGTGATTTTTCGATCTTTTTATTCCTGGTCAAAATCAGATATTGTACTAATTTCTTAAAGTAAACTGGAAATATCCAAATCTTTGTAAGTTTGTCACGTAATTGATATAACTAATATATTTTAGGAGGATTACGCACGAAGAATATGTATCGGCAGTAGATTAAGGAAGTAGAAAACTTAAGAATTAAAAAGACACTGCTGAGGCTGGTATTGTAAGGGTTTATTGTTGCCTATAACCTATTTGCATCAGATGAAAAAGAAAAAATAGTTCATTTATAAACTTTTTACGACTATTTCAATATATGATAAGAATATTATCTACGTATTAACGGGTGCACGCCCTCCGTCGTCGACATCCGACCGCTAAGCCAGTCAGCCTGTGACCACGGCCAGTGCAACCTGGTCGAAACGTCAGGCAATTCAGAGGTATGTAATACCTTTTCGTGATCGCGTTAATTCCCGTTTATACGTCGATAATATTATATCATGGAACGCGAAAGTTTAAAAGTTAGTATATGATAAGAATTTTGGAATAGTTTTCCACATCATCCTACATCCTAAATTTTAGCCTCATCTAGCTACCACTCTTTTCTCCTTTATGCATTTTATTTATATTGTAAAAAGTAATGAGTGTCATCACAGTGATAGTGCATGATATTTACATTTATTATACCTATGGAGGCAAATCAAGGGCAGCACAATGCCATACATTAATCACTTACAGTTCAATTAAAAAAGAAAGGATTTTGAAGAGAAACAGTAATTGGGAAATAAAAAAGGAAGGCAAGTTAGTAAGGCTCGCATATCGTAGTACGTGACCGACAATAACAATCAAATAAATAAAAAAGCACACCAAATCAGACCATTTAAAGGAATTATATCATTCTGTGTCACTGTATGTAGTATGTACAAATAGATCTTCCAAATGTAAATTGGTCTAAAATTACACCTGGTCTGGTGATAATGATTTTCCTCCGAACAAACGTAATATTAATTGAGCTATAAAGATCAAAATTATTTAATAGAAATTTTCCATAACGTATCTAATGGCGGACGCTACCATTATCCCAGCCGCTGAAGTTATATGACTATTGCAAATACCACCTAAAATTTGATCATCTTTCACGAATTGCCAACCAACATCCTCAACAATAGTAAATGCTGTAGGAGCTTCCTCAGATTTGGTGAGGTTGAAACATCCCGGTGATATTTGAAGCTCCAAAAGTTCGTCCAACCACGCTCGCTGAAGAAATTGAGCGTGACCTTCGAGACTACACAGAGAAACTGAAACACACAAAAATGTAACATCAGTATCGTTTTACCCTGCGTTTTTTTTTTTTGGCGATCTGGAATAAAATTATTGCACCTCAAGGTCCCATGGCATCAAGACACACGGAAATTATCCCCTCGTGTAGGCACTAATAGAGGTGGAGGAAACGCAACCCGCCTTATCCACCCACGACCACTCTTAGGTTGACATAAAGTACAACGAGTACTTCGAAGAAGTTATATCATACAATTACTACTGTAACTTACACTAGACGCTAGTAACATGAAGGTCTACTTGACATGAAAATTTGAACAAGAGAAAACGGAATAGAAAATATTTCTAAACAGTAACAGTATATAGGTAAGTAGGGCAAACAATCTCAAATGGTTTTTGCTCTGCTTGGCAAATGTAAAGTAAATCGAAATGACATTGCACACATGAGTTAAAGAGACATTAATTAATGTGTTCAATGTCATTGTCCTTTCATTATGCACTTACTCTGTTGTGTAATCAAATCCGGTAACTTAAAGTCATGGTGTGCGATGTACTCGGCTTCGTTATACATCTTCGCGCACAACTTTTCTGTCATCTTTCTGTCCTCCGCTGCTGATAGAAGGACACATCCTCGTGAAAATCGCGCCGCCAATAAAAACAATAACCTGAAAATGTTCATTAAAATATCTCTTACATATATTTTTATCGTTCGATTAAAGCAGTTTCAAGAAGTTTTCCTAAACTTTTCACTGTTCTACTTGAAGTCACTATTTTAAGCAGCACGACCGTCATAGTTTAACAATATATTCTTATTTTGATCCCCTATTTAAAGAAAAGTTAAGTTAGTGACAAAAAACGTCTTATTTGCGGTTGCTGTTGCCCATAAGCAATGCAAGTAAACGTTAACGTTTGATCATATGTCAATCCACGTTTGGCCAGATCATTAGTGTACCCTACATTGACACTGAGACCTTCCATGATATAAAATGTTTAATATAAAATCTAAATAAAGAAGGAACTAATCCATATATGTCTATTTTAAGTTGGCGTAATGGCAATTCATTGCACTTTTGTTCTGCTATCTGCACATTATTATTCGATTCTAAACAAAATGATTGTCCTCCGCCATGACGCATCATGAAAACAAAACGATATCAGCGCCTGTAATTGTGGATAATGTAAATATTGCACGATATGACCACTAATGTTTGACCTAGCTGTTCAAATCGTCAAAACCTGTCCGACCATTTCATAAAATCCGAATTTTTGATAAAAGGTCGGACATATAACGGTGTGATCAATTCTAAGATCTGGCCACAATATATCTAACGAATCCATAGGCTCACTTAAAGGGTTTAAATATGCAATAAATTCGTGGGATGTTGATACTATTAAGGAATAGTAGTAGACGTCATAGTGGTATTTATGAATAAGAGTGTAAGAATTAAGAAGAATACTAGCTTTCAATGTGCAGCAAATCTTATTACAAGCATTTTTTTAATTGTGCACATAAATTAGAGAAATTATGAATTACTGCATTATACGTATGGAACTTTCTTATTACTAACTGTGCATAATGGACCGCTTATGAGTCTAAATGCGGAAACAGAGCCCTATACCAATATTACTAACTGTGTCGTGGTAAAAACGAGGTCAATATTAACCCTGACAGATATACCTAATAAATATTGAAATTAATGAATTTTATGCAATTTACAATCTCTAGATATAAAGATGGATAATTTATCAACCTGTCATAACTTGACCGTTACTAATGTGTAATCGTAAATCATATTTTTTTTTGTACTAGGTGTACTTATCAGTTAGGCTGTAGGCCGCGTTTTTGCTGAAAGCTGGAAATTAGTTTATAAACTAAACATAAGCTATTCTTACCTGTGTGTCATTTCATAGCCATAATTAGTCCCTTTGTTGATTAATTGAGAGCAACTATATGGCACCTGACAATGGACTAAATTCATATTAAAGTTAACTGGATTCTGTGCTAGCAAATTTAAACAAGCATCTGAAACATAAATGAGTAAACCTTATTTCTTGCAGCAACATCAGTATTGTTAACTTTTTTTAATTCTTTGATACGGTAATATTAGTTGTTTGTTATTTAAAAGCTCATTGATCCCGTAGTTTATTATTCTGGGTTCAATTGTAGGGTCGATTAAATTGTGTTATTAAGTTATGTAACGAGAAAACTGCGTACATACTGTCAACGCGACTAAAAAATAAAAGGAAATAGCATCCAACGTTATCAAAACATCTTAGCACTAGACGCTTTGAAGCATTTTCTGTTCTTGTGTTCCAAACACCGTGATGTCATGGCTAAGATACAGACAATAGAATCGGAAGCAATAACAATGCTTGATGACTAGTTTGTTAGTTGGTTTGCACACGATTAAGAAAAAAAAATTGGAGTTTAACCTAGGATTGAAAATTGAAAAAATTATATATACCTAAACCTTTCTCGTGAATCGCTCTATATATTGGTGAAAACCGCATAAAAATCCGTTCCGTAGTTTTGAGTTTATCGCGAACAGACAAACGTGGTGGGGGACTTTGTTTTATAATATGTAGTGATTTAACTTGCAATGTTTGTTAGTTTGGGTCAAATCTTGCAACCAGAATTAAAACCTAAAAATTGAAAGATATTAAATTGGCTTTCATAACAAGCATAACCTGTTTCTGCACCCAACATTGGCTCCAATCCAGGAAACTTCTCAATGGTCAACAGTACAGATACGTAACTTTATATGTGCATTGAATATGATAGTCTGCTGTAAAGTTCATTATGGCTTATAATAGCTTGTTTTAAAGATCCTCTTGCTCAGAAACTCATTCAATTTACTATAAGAATTCCGGAATAACAAGCGGAAAATGTAATACTAAATCACAAATATAAACCTACCTGATTCCTCTGGGCTTAGATAATGGCTCCTGTTAACATCGAATACTTTTTTCAAGTACTTAGGCCACTTAGCATACGTTCTCTCTAAATGTTTCCTGGTGAAAAATTTTGTTTTCTTCAGCAATCGAGTGTTAAATGTTTGCAAATGATTTATCCAGGCCGTTTCATTTCTATATAAGTCTACCACTGAAAAAAAAAGAAACAAGCTCAATACACAGCTGTCATGAAAACTTTATACTGATGATGTGATGGAACGTACTGCAGTCATCATGAATCTTATTGCATCGTATTAATCATTGGATGATCACTACTTACTACATGTCTAATGAGGAATGACTAACTGAACAAGCATACGGCTCGCTAGATGGTAAGCAAGTCCCAGTGCATGTAACCACCTCCAAACCAACGTTATGGCTGCCCTAATCCCAGTCACAAAGGCATCATTACGTTATCGCTCGGCCATTGATTTCTGTATTCCGATTGCTCTATTTTAAGCAGAGATACTGAATCAAACCTGATACCTTCAAACAGTATATGAATATACTAGCTGTTGCCCGCACCTTCATTTGCGTAGAAATTAACATCTATCCCACTGAAAAAGTAGCCTTTTTGCTATTCCAAACTATAATCTATCGCTGTGCCAAATTTCGTCCAGATCCCTTAAGCCTTTTCGCGTGATGAGTAACAAACATCCATATATCCAAACTAACGCATTTTTAATATTACTAAAATTGTATATAGGGACTATATAAAATTACTTAAATTGCTGAAAATATTTAATTAATTTTTCGGTGTTATAACATTTTTATCCTTGGATAATTATATCATAACTTATCATTGCAAAACGTCATTGTCGCTGCGAAACCGTCAGTAATGTCCCTCTTCCAGTGATTCCTAATTTTACTTAGCCAAATATATATGTACATTCAATAAAACAGAATAATACTCACCACCAATAGGTGTTCCAAGTTCTGGATCAAGATGAGCAGCGTGTTTACGGAACATTTCAAAAAAGTATGTTAAAATATCGTCGTTTGTCTTCAGAATTTTCTCCAAACGTAGCCGATTGTGCTTGGGTATGCGGTTTCTTCTTAGCTTAACAACTGTTCTTAAATTTACTGCAACAAACATATTTGAAGGTAATACATAAGAAACATTTTAGAATACCTAATAAAATTTAGACCAATTCCAATCTAAACTTTAATAGTTTAAAGGCATCCGTAAATCGTTGAAGTATTTCAATATTCAATTACTTTTAATGAGTATTACATATACCACTGAAAGCTTTGTCAATTGATCTAAAAAATAAAGTTGCAGGTAATTTGTTCAGCGGCTTGATAGATAGGATAAGAGGGCCCGTGTTACCAATGAATGCTTTTTAGATAAAGAATTCGAAATTTATAGCAGAATACAATTTATATAATTCTCCTATATACAGGGGTTAAAACAGTTTTACGGTTTTAATTGTTAACATTACATGGACAAAATACTTCACACTGAAGAAACTGAAAATATGTGTCTTTAGATAAGACTGAAAGGCTGACAAAATAATTAAATCTTACATACCGTTAATTAAAAACAACCCGAAGCCTAAATTCAAATCCACGTAAAACCGATGTCCATTAACAAAAGAAATTGTCTTTTCCAATACCGACAGATATTTATCGAAATCAGTTTTCTTCGGTAAACCTTCAACAACTTCCATTTCTCTACGTATATAAAGACTATTGTAATATGAATCGTGATGTAAAGAAAACACACTTATCATTAGCGTTATGATTACTATACAAATACATAAAAGAGTAACTAAACATGATCGAGGGAGAATCGTAGATATTAACTTCATATTAACTGTTTGGCCACAATTTTTCTCTAAAGGTTGCCCCAACATCTGGATTCAAATGACAACTGATAGTTAGATTTTTGTTACTGTTGCTTTTATTAATAACATGAGTTAAACAAAAATGACGTCGCCCACATTTCAATAGGTAATTTTTTCTCATTTTGTATGAAATTATTATGTAAACATTTTTGAAAATTCAACAAGTAATTGTAACTGTAAAACAATAACGAAAAACAATAGATGAATTTAGAAATTGTACATCGATGATCACATAAACGGTTATTTGCATTGTTTTAGTCAACGGAATAAAATACATACATTACACTTCAGTATCGGTCACATAACCACTTAAGTCTTGTTTTGTAAGTTAAAAAAGTGTATCAAGAATGAAGATTGACTGTTGTGAAAATGGAGAGCTCCTCAGGGATAACTCATAGTGTAGCTCACTACTAGAAATTCCACTAAGGATTGTTGTAGCCGTTAGCAGCACAATGAAAGATGAAGCGACTTTAAAGAGGCTGGATATGCCATAAAAAAAGAGTTCTTTACAAAATTAATCCTGGACCTTGAATGCGACGTAACCCATCGTATCGTTTTTGATAAAATGTTGTCGAGAAGTGTAACCTACTTGGTGAAACAATGTTGTGAAACATATGTAGCAAATTCTAGGAATAATAATTAATAACCTGATAAAACACTACGATTTGTTAAAAGAAAATACAGTAAAAGGGCGGATAACTAGATCTAGAAAACCCAATAGCAAATGGACCCTTTAGGTGGACAAACTATAAAAAACAACTGCCCAGCACTTGGTATGGATAGAAACACTTATTTTTCATAAATACATAGAGTCTGTATGTGTACCTTCTTAAAATCATAAATAATTATAATCTTTTATTTTGTGCTACGTACCCAATATCTTTTACGCTGCGGTTTACGGCGGCAGTTCGCAGAACTTCAACAAATACATAATCTGCAGGCGCTTGTGCAATTAAATAACAAAGTTGTTTTTCATTTGAAGACTATAAAATAAAGCAGCCAATAACATTTTATCTTATTTTTGCGGAGACTAAAACGTATTTAAATTTTTTTAGCGTTCTTTGTATACTCACGCAAGAAAAGCTTGGTAATCATAATAATACAAGACACGTCGATGTCGATTCTACTTTGCTGAAGGAATAGAAATGAACATGACAATGTTCAAAGTTTTCTAAACACTAATTAATATAATTAATTAGTTCCACACTTTTATTTATATATTATTGTAGACAACGGTACTAATTAGTAGTTTAATAATCTTATTAATCAGCAAATAGCTACTTTTAATGGACTATTTTCAATTATTTTTGTGCTTTATGTTTTTGTCTTTCTATTCGCCGGCCGCCGCTCGCTCAACGCCACTGCTGTGAATATAAAAAAAAAAAAAAACAAATTCTCAAAATCTTAAATTGTTTATTTGCACTCAGAATAGTAGATAAGCCCTAAGTTAAGGCTATAGGTATAAAATATGTGATAAAATATTTATTTGCAATTAAAAATTATCATTACAGATAAATGGTCTTAAATGATGGCGTTCAATAACTCGAACCGAAAAAAATCCGCTATTGAAAGTTCCACAAGAAAGGAGAAGTTGGCGTCTACCTCATTTTTCTCACAGGTCTTCTTTCTCAACTTTAAAAATATGATGGGTGGGTTATTTCCCTTCTACTTCTTTCCGAAATATATTTTTGTAATATATTATGTTTGAGGATGTTATCTAATGGCACGGTGTGATTTTAGTCTGTTTGGCTCTGACTTTAACTATGAGTACATGGAGTCATTGGTGAACTGGTAATCATAAAATGCCCAGCGGAAAGAAAAGTTTACAGATTAAGCAATTGATTGATAATAATTAATGTAGATAAAAGGTAGGTACTGTAACTTACCTAGTAAAACTGCAATACATCGAGGTGCTGATTTAATAAAATGTAATACTAATTACTAGTACTAGCTTAACAAAGAGACAACAAACAAAAAGTCAAGCGGCGGTAGCGTAAGGGCTAAGGCGTCGGACTTGCGATCAAGTGGTTGCGGGTTCGAACCCCACAACGTATGTCATGCCGTTCTTCGCTTCAATATATTGCTTACATAGCGATTAATGTAGTTTCCCAGTAACTGTATTTAATGGAAAACCATCTTGTATAATGATTAACTTGCGTGATAAGTTTCTACAATATATCTAATAACAGCAGCTAACACAGCGATTCCAGAACCCGTGATGTGCGTAAAACAAGTTCCAGCCCAAATCGAAGGCCTTGTTTTCATGAACTGCCAATCTGCCACCTCTTCACCCCATCCCATCGTTAGAGTATTATCTTTGTCGGGCCTGTCGATATTGAAACATCCAACTGCAGTTTGGAAATCCATAAGCTCGTCTATCCAAGATTCTCGCAAGAACTGAGCATGACCCGCTAGACTGCAAAGAGCTACTGAAATTATCAATAATACAAAAATCTTATGTACTGTATTTAAAAATATATGTACTATATCTATACGGTTTAGAAGTACTTAGATGTACCTATATAGATTGAAAAATTTACTAGAATGATTGACATGATCACAGAATTAGATTTTTACAAAATTCTATTAGTCTATTGTCTTTAATATATTCAATTCCAATAGCTAGTCTTTACACATAAAAAAAAACTATTTATTATAAAAAATAGGGAATACTATAGTAGATAAAAAATAAAACAGAACAGAATCGATTACAAGCGCATCATGTTTTTAAGATAACATGATTTTTTAGCCTGGAAAGGCTGTGAATTTACACATAGGGAGGTTGTTTTTTTTTTTTGGTTATGTGACCCGCAAGTAGCAATGACACTTACTTTGTTCCATAATTAAACTTGCTTCACGAAAGTCATGATACGCAATATATTCAGCCTCGTTATAAATCGTAGCGCAAAATTCATCCACCATCTGTTTGTTTTCTTTACGAAGTAAAATGGCGCAATCCCGTGAAAATTCGGCCGATATAACCAACAACAGTCTGAAAACAAAAAACTTATATACTACTATGACGTCTCGTTACACTGCTATAAGAATGACTACAGGGGCTTAACATTATGTTGGCACACCTAATTTAAAAAGTAAATTAACTAATTAATCTACTGAGCGACGGTTCACTTTTTTGCTTGTGAATTTCTTTAATCTAAACTTAGGATATTTCTTTCGAGCCGCAGTAAAGTTGTTGTAAGTGATGTAAGTGTTTATTGACATGTAAAATTACAAAATATCACTTACACTCGACGATAATCAACTTGTGGTACAGGCAGGGTTTAGAAAAGACTTTAGTACGATTGACCATATACATACAGTCAAACAACTCATACAAATATACAACGAATACAACAAAACAATATACCTAGCCTTTGTAGATTATTCCAAGGCTTACGATAGCCTTTAACATGAATCTGTATGGCAAGGTCTAGAGAAACAGGGGATTCAGAATACTTATATTAATATAATCAAAAGCATTTACAGTGAAAGCAAAGCTAGAATCAGGCTAGAAACTACAGGAGATACATTTCCAATCGAGAAGGGCGTCAGACAGGGTGACCCACTTTCACCAAAACTGTTTTCAGTAGTGCTTAAACACGTATTCAGAAAATTGAGATGGGAACATCTGGGGCTAAATATAAATGGAGTGTGACTGAATCACCTGAGATTTGCAGACGACTTAGTCATATTGGAAGAGGATCCATTGATACTGGAATCTATGATACAAACCCTAGTAGATAGAAGTAGAGAATTAGGGCTAGAAATTAACACAAGCAAAGCTAAAATGATGACCAACTCAATACCTACAGACGTAACCATAGACGGGAAGAAACTCGAATATGTAGAGGAGTATGTATACTATAATATGTATAATGCCAGATAATAAGCCCAAATGACCAAATGTCCAAAGAAGTAGACAAAAGAATTGCGACTGGGTGGAAAAGTACTGGGCATTAAAAGAAATAACGAAAAGCAAGGAACTGAGCATGAAGATAAAGAAGAAGACGTTTGATACCTGTATCCCTACCCTGCAATACATACGGCTGTGAAACCTGGGCTTTGACGAAACGCCATAGGGAAAAACTAGCAAGATGTCAGAGAAGCATGGAAAGAAGCATGTTAGGTTTGAAACTGATAGACAAAGTTACAAGTAACGACATCAGGCGAAAAACTATCAAATTTTATATAAACTTATTTTGAGTTGGCGCCAAACAACAAACTGAATAATTATAAAAAATTTATATGTACCTACGTAGGCTCTACGTCGGTAATTAATTATTTTATTATTTGGCGCCGACTCAAAATAAGTTTATATAAAATTTGATAGTTTATGTAAATAAGGTCAATACTTAAGACTTAAAGTTTATTTATTTTTTGCTTTTCAGGTCTTTTCGTCGGTTTAATTTTTTGTTAAAAAGATTTTTATTTCATGATTTTTTTTCCACATCAGCTCAGCTACGAGAAAATTTTTTAGGCGGTATAAAGCTCTGAGGGTTCCGGTAACCCTCTGACACACGTTAGTTACTTGATCGCGAGAATTTAACGTGGAGTCGAGATGTAGCCCCAGATCTTTCACCGTTCGACAAATAGGTATGGCAGAAGCGTTAAAAGTCACCGCTGGAAGCGTCTCGAAGTCGACTCTGCTCATCAATCGGTGACTACCGATTATAATGGCCTGGCACTTTGTCGGGTTGACAGATAACCCAAACCTGTTAGACCAGTTTTCAATAGTTTCCAGGTCTCTATTAATAGTGTTAATAGCTGTTGCTATGTCGTCGACCTTAGCTTGGGAGTACAGCTGCAGGTCATCGGTATACAGATGATACGTACATTGAAGATCAAGGGTTAGGAGATAAATGAACACAGAAAAAAGTAAAGGAGAGACAATACCGCCTTGAGGGACACCGGAGTCAATATCACACCAGCTCGAAGAGAGGTCATCAACACGAACGGACTGCTGGCGTCCCTGAAGATAAGATGAGAACCATTCCAGCGCTTCAGGCGAGATCATAAGATAAGAGAGGATGGATAAGAGTATGTCGTGACTGACGGTATTGAAGGCATTTGAGAAATCAATGAGAACTAAGACTGTCACTTTAGTATCTTCCATGCCAGCCCTAATATCACCAGTCATTTTAAGGAGAGCGGTAGTAGTGCTATAGCCAGGCTTGAACCCGGATTGTAGTGGGCTTAACAAGTTATTTTTGTAAATGAAATTGGATAACTGCTTGTGCACACAGGATTCTAGCACTTTAGAGAGAAGGGGAAGAATTGATATAGGTCTAAAGTGGTTAGGAAGTGTAGGGTTTGTGATCTTAGGTAAGGGTATGATATAGGCTTTACGACAAAGTGAAGGGAAAGTTCCGGAATCTAAGGAAAAATTAATAATGTGGGAGATTGCAGGTAATAATTGATCAAGGATGGTTATGACCATGCGTCGGCTGATTTGATCATACCCGCATGCGTTAGATTTGATGGAGTGTATTATCTTTTTGATCTCGCCCTGCGCAACTGGAGAAAAGTGGAAAGGGTTAACGTTAGAACAACTCAGACTCGCCAAGTGGTTAACAGTGCGATATTTGGTTTGGTGATCTAGATAAGCAGATGTGGAGAAATTACGATTTATATCATCCAAACCAAATATCTGCTGCAGATTAGCAGGTTGCTGTTTGCCAATACCCAGGGTTCCAAGGAACTTCCAGGTGTTGGCGGGGGAAGAGCAGACGAGGTTGTCCAGAATGTGTCGGCGTTTAGCGTTACGTATCATCTGATTACATCGATTTCTTGCAGTTTTGTACAGATTTCGTTTCTCTTCTGTACGATCCTTTTATGGCTTTTTATGGCCTCATAGCCAGACGAATCCCCATAGTTATTAGTACTAGTGTACTGATAACTACTACAAAATTACTACCAAAATTTACTAGCTTTGAAGGGTTCGGTTCTTCTTCTTTCGGAATCCTGTGTGCACAAGCAGTTATCCAATTTCATTTACAAAAATAACTTGTTAAGCCCACTACAATCCGGGTTCAGGCCTGGCTGTAGCACTACTACCGCTCTCCTTAAAGTGACTGGTGATATTAGGGCTGGCATGGAAGATACTAAAGTGACAGTCTTAGTTCTCATTGATTTCTCAAATGCCTTCAATACCGTCAGTCACGACATACTCTTATCCATCCTCTCTTATCTTATGATCTCGCCTGAAGCGCTGGAATGGTTCTCATCTTATCTTCAGGGACGCCAGCAGTCCGTTCGTGTTGATGACCTTTCTTCGAGCTGGTGTGATATTGACTCCGGTGTCCCTCAAGGCGGTATTGTCTCTCCTTTACTTTTTTCTGTGTTCATTTATCTCCTAACCCTTGATCTTCAATGTACGTATCATCTGTATGCCGATGACCTGCAGCTGTACTCCCAAGCTAAGGTCGACGACATAGCAACAGCTATTAACACTATTAATAGAGAACTGGAAACTATTGAAAACTGGTCTAACAGGTTTGGGTTATCTGTCAACCCGACAAAGTGCCAGGCCATTATAATCGGTAGTCACCGATTGATGAGCAGAGTCGACTTCGAGACGCTTCCAGCGGTGACTTTTAACGCTTCTGCCATACCTATTTGTCGAACGGTGAAAGATCTGGGGCTACATCTCGACTCCACGTTAAATTCCGGTTACCGGAACCCTCAGAGCTTTATACCGCCTAAAAAATTTTCTCCCTGCGAAAACCAAGACTACGCTCGTGCATGTTTTAAGTTACATGTTTTCCTTAACACAATAAAAGGTTAATGTAGGTTTATATTTTACACTAGAACTACTGTAATTTGTAAGAATTTTTTATATCTGTTCTTACCTGTTTTTCATGTTGTAGCCATAATCAGCTCCGTGTAGTATAAATTTGATGCATGAGAATGGTACATGACAAACATTTTTTTTAGTCTGATTATTTACGGGATTTTGCGCGAGTAGGTTAAAACAGTCCTCTAAAACACAAGAGAATACATACATCAATTAAAAATATTCAATTAAAAAATATTGTTTTAAATATATATTGTATATATTGAGTTGTCAAATACGGTGTACCTCAAGGCAGTGTAATGGGGCCCTTATTTTTTATTCTATACGTTAATGACTTACCAACTTGTATTAATGACAAAATGACACTTTTTGCAGATGACTGCATAATACTATTTTCTAATTGTAATTTGACATCGCTTGAATCACGTATGAATGACTCTTTGACATCTATAATTGGTTGACATTAAATAATTTAAAATTTTAAGTTTAAACTTAAAAAAAAAAACAAATTTATCCATTTTAGACAGAGACCAAACATCACTAATGAGAATTTGATTAATCTAAACTATATGGGAGTAAATATTGAAGAAGATACAAATACGAAATTTCTAAGCCTACATTTAGTTTTTTTTAGTTAGACCAAAGAATGAACTGAAAAAAACCATATCGAACATATCACAAAAATATTGTATGAGAACAATGTTTGGTATTAAGCCAAGAGAGTCCTGTAGGCCCTATTTTAAAGAGTATGGTTTACTGACTTTCCATGGCATATATATTTACGAATGCGCGATATTTGTAAAACAAAATATGCATTTATTTATGAAAAGGGAAAGAAAACGCCATTTAGGTAAGCTGTGTGTCGTGACAAGCAAAACAAAGTTGATGCACAAAAGCATGTTCTGCAGAGCACCTATCATCTACAATACGCTGCCGGTATCGATTCGGGACATAAACGAACCTGCCAAATTTAAAAAACAACTTTGTAAACTGCTTATTCTGACTGATAACCTTAAATCTGTAAACTATTTGACATTAATTTCTTAATATTGAATAATAATTGACATGCATAACAATTATAATTTAATCTATAATCATTATTATTATTTTCTAGAAGAACAATGTAGGTATGTGGGTGTATAATTGTTAATCTCTTTCTTATATGACATTAACATTGTAAACGATATATGACTTAGAATTGCATGCTTAATATTTATAGGAAATTTTAATTGTATTATGTAATATTTGCACACCAGCATGGTAAAACATGGATTGGACCAATATATGTAATTATTAATATCCTGCAATGTACCTGTGTTTTAGCAAATAAATATGATTTGATTTGATTTGAGTATATATTGTCAATTTCCACCTTGCCATTAAATGAATTAGCATAATATTCCACTATGAGATCTAGTCTATTTCATTTCAGTTGTGTGTGGAATATGATAGTTCAATTCATGTTTGTAAACCTCGCGATCATGGAATATTAATTTATTGCATATTTGACATATTTCATCAATAACACCAATTTTTTTTGTAATCGACCTCTCAGAGTAACGTTACGAAAACATAAACTTGAATAACTGCACTACAACACTATGGGTAACTAAAAAACTATACTGTGGTTAAAAAAACTGGTGACTTATCTTATAAAATTTTGATTTATTTGGGAGCCTGATTTCAAATAATAGTGTTTAGGAATAAAACTACCTTCATCCCTTGGGTTTGGATCTGCTCTCCTGCCAGATATGTTTTCTACGTATTTAGGCCATTTTAGGTACCGTTCTTCTAAATCCTTCCTAAAATAATATTTGGTTACATTCAATAAATCTGTATTGAACTTTTGCAACTTAGATAACCACGATGACTCGTTCATGTATAGACTAAGTACTGGAACAATCAGAAACATAAAAATGTTGTACTTGAATTTGATAAAACTGCTGGTAAGTAAAGTATCTAGAGGCTCTAGCTTAATATGTGTCCAATGCGATTTTTTTATTGGCTATTCGTCGCTTGTCACTGTCGCTGTCTCTGTCCGTATCTCTGTCACTACCGTAATCCTATTCACTTGAATTAACGTTTCCTACAATTTGTATGATATAAGAGTGACACTTGATTGCTTCTAGATGGCGCTCTATAGACATCGTTCAATCGTGGCATGATTCACAAAATTATTCTTAGACGCTACCCCTATGTACGTACTGAAAAAAAAGGGTACGAAGCAATTCATTTCTTTTCTATTGTGCTGTTTCTACTACTGAATAGGTCACCAAAAAGAGAAAGAAGAGAATAGGAGGACATATACTATGTGATGTGAATGCTCATAGGCGCCAGTAACTGCGTACCTTCAAAGGAGGCGCGTGATTGCTGAAAACGTAGTTGTATCAAAAATATTAACTTAGCAACTCAAGATTTTAGGTCATCCTAATAATTACTTTAGTTTAGTTATTTTAACAGGATTGATACTTACTAGGTAAAAGCACTTTTCGGTGTTCTTTTCTATGATTTAGAATCGTTTTGTAAAAATATTCTAGAATATCTTCAGTGCTTAGCAATAGATGTCCTAATCGAGTTCGTAAAGGTTCCGATATTCGGAACTTCATCATCGCTCGTATATTAACTGTAAGGTAATAGTAACAATTAAAATAGTTTAAAGTAAGTAGTTACCTAAATACTTACATTATAACCGAGTGTTTTGGTAGCACTTGCTGTGGTCATAGGGGTTTGTGGAAAGAACTACTCTATCTCCAAAACCAGGCGTAGACTGTATCTCAGGAAAATAGCTCAGCCGTGATTTTTATATTTTTTTAAAGTAGACAATGGACGTGTGTTATGCTAGTATGAATACATGGTGGTGCAAATTTATATACAGATGAATATTCATATGTGTGTGGGCGCATGCGTGCGCTTGTGTGTGTGTATATGTGCATGGCAGTGTGTCCGCGTGTATGTATGTGTGCGTTTTTCAGTCTATGTAATGTTTATGAGTATGCTCTACCTTTTCAGGGGTATAGGAATGTAAATGGTTCTAAATTGGAAACTTTAATGGGAATCGATTTATAAACAATCATCATTTGACTGGCCTGGTCTAGTAGTTAGTGACCCTGACTGCTAAACCAGAGGTCGTTTGTTCAATTCCCACCCAAGACAAATAATTTTTTCTTTTTGACTGTATCTTACATTAAAGGTGTACAATAAAGAGATAAATAAATAAATAATTGTGTGATGAGCACGAAAATTTGTTCTGTGTCTGGGTGTAATTTATCTATATTATGTATGTATTTAGAAATATATAAGTATGTTTATCAGCAGTCTGGTTACCATAGTACAGGCTCTGCCTTGTTTGGGATCAGACGGCCGTGTGTGAGATGTGTGCAGTTATTATTATTATTATCATTCGAAACAACCGTCACGAAGCCTACGTAGGTCTTATAGCCAACTTAAATTAATGATGATGAATACACAAATTTTGACTTATTGCTGTTCTGGTTTCATTATTACTATTTACCATTACCAAAACATACCTTTTCTAATTACAAATTAGTACATTATAGTTAAGCCAATTTAGACTTCCTCAAGGCAATGTTGCCTTTTTTGATAATCTCCAAAGTTAAACGATTTTCTACCATAGCAGAGTCAATGGGGTATACATAGGTCTTTAATGTATATTTTAAATAAAGTTTGCCCTAAAACACTTCCCTGATTAACCCTGTAAATGATTAAAATTTTCATTGCTGTCGTATGAACCAATTTTAGGTTTTTGTGTTCTATGTGTAAAATAGTCTTTGAACCATAGTAATGATGTACCTACTTATAAGTTCAATGTGAAGAACTGGGAGTACCCTTTTGCTTAATAGGTTGGAGACAGAGACTGTGTCAAATGCCATTGCTAAATCTACGAAAATATACAGTTATTTATCTTTATTGGCAAGTTTACTTGCAGCGTACTTAGTTAGATCAAGGACAGTATGTTCAGTATACATACTCCTTCGTAAACCATATTACTAGCGATTAATTTATTAAAAAATAATTATGTTTGTAGTTTAAAATATTTGATAGTGTTGGTAACACTGAAATTGGTCTCTGTATCCTCCTATGTAGATCAGATACTTAAAACGCTTTTTAAAAACGCTGGGAAATACTTTTGTTTGTATTGACAGATTGCATAAATGTATTATTGATGGAATCCATTCACGCGGACACTGTTTAAGCGTGCTAGTTCATATTTTATACCAACCCCTGGCACAGTTATTTTTCAGCTAGTATATATATAACTGATTCATCAATAAAACTGATTAATAAAACAGGAGAATAAAGGGGAGAGCTAGCTTTATTTGGTACTTGATAATCGTATATAATATATAAAATATAAGCGATATCGTATATAAAATATAAGCGATAAAATACGTAGCATTATAGTATATCTTTCCTCTTTATTCATTTCGTAAATATTCTACATTTTGTTAATTATGTTTGGCTTTTTTCCTTACTCCAATTATGAAAATTTTGATTTAAAGTCCTTAATACAATTTCATTGTGATCTATTCAGACGTTTAGTCAGGAAAGTTAAAAAAGCATAGAGACTGACAAGTTTAATATTAAATACATTTTTAATATTACCTATCGAAATACGTTCAGAGTCTGAAACGCTTTATAATGCTTATTTATATTATAATACTTTTCAGAATTGTGATTCTTAAAAGCATTATTGAAAAACATATTGTTGAAAAGTATCCCAAAAAAACTCAGTTCCGGAGAGGCCTGATTCTTAAAAGCATAATTGAAAAACATATTGTGGAAAAGTATCCCAAAAAAACTCAGTTCCGGAGAGGCCTGATTCTTAAAAGCATTATTGAAAAACATATTGTTGAAAAATATCGCAAAAAAACTCAGTTCCGGAGAGGCCTGATTCTTAAAAGCTTTATTGAAAAACATATTGTTGAAAAGTATCGCAAAAAACTTAGTTCCGGAGAGGCCTGATTCTTAAAAGCATTATTGAAAAACATATTGTTGAAAAGTATCGCAAAAAACTTAGTTCCTGAGAGGCCTGATTCTTAAAAGCATTTCTGAAAACATATTGTTGAAAAGTATCGCAAAAAAACTCAGTTCCGGAGAGGCCTGATACTTAAAAGCATTATTGAAAAACATATTGTGGAAAAGTATCCCAAAAAAAAAAGAAAATAAATTACTATTTGAGCTTACCATTTGACAGAAATAGACCAAAACTTATATGCATATCGACGTAATACTTGTGTAAGTTAACAAAGAACATTGCTTTTTCTAACAATCTCATATATTTTTCCAAATGAGCGTCTGTCGGCAATTCGTGAATGATCGCCACTTGTTTGTAAGTATATTTAATATCGCGAGCTGCTAAAACACTGGTTATAAATACTATAATCATTAAGACGTGTAATTTTTTAATTATAACACACAAACGCGGCGCCAATAATGTAAGCATCATATTAATTCACAGCGAGTTGTTTTAATTTTGGAATACCGATCAGAAATGGATCATTTCCCACAATACCATTGCTTATATTTCCGATAACTTCAAGTATATATATATACGAAATATATTTATATAATATATTTATGAAACACTTTCAATTGTGTTTCGCCTTATGTTTTATTTTTCCACAGGCATTTTCCAAGGAATGTTGATATCATGAATACTCGTGTTTTATTTAAGTGATAATTGTTTTATAACATTATTTTGAAGGAGGTGTTGCATAGCAGATTTCTATTTAAACCGAAACTACCTGACTGGATGAGGATCTCGACCAAACAAAAGACTGCAGTTGAACAGCTCTGTGCTGGTGAGCGGCGTAAATGAATGGCGTTGAAGCATTAAACATTACAGATTGAAAATCTCACTGTTTAATTTACCAGTTTATATTATGTTTTAAGATATCAATGTTATTGTTCTTAATACTCAACTCTCTTTACTTCCTATAAGACTTACTTACACAATATAAGCAAGTTGTGTCAAGGAGAAAAACAGAGAATTACAAAATCGAACACATTTTAATGTTCTTGGTGCCGGATAACTAAGTGACAGGTCGTTTTATCACTTGATAAAGGCCCTTGTAGAACCCGAAACTAGACGGTCAACAACGGAATACACACATGCGTGCAGCGGTAATCCTACTAATATTATAAACGTGAAAGTTTGTAAGGATGTATGGATGTATGGATGTTTGTTACTCTTTCACGCCAAAACTACTGAACTGATTACGATGAAACTTGGTATACCTGGAGACCTAGATTAACATATAGGCTACTTTTATCCCTTTATTCCCACGGGATCAGGACTTACGCGGGTGAAACCGCGGGGGGCTGCTAGTTCTTAGACTTTTACGTAATGTTACTCTAAGCTGAAGTTTATTAGAAGATTCTAATCTGCTTTTTTTTTATGATATAGTTGGCAAACGAGCAGACGGGTCACCTGATGGTAAATGACTACCGCCGCCCATGGGCACCTAACTCAAGAGTTACAAGTGCGTTGCCGCCTTTTAAGGTGGGTATAGGGGAAAAGGGGGAGGGGGGGGAAGAGCGGGAAGACAGGATTTTGCTTTAGATAGCCCGTACATTGAGTAATATTAAAATGCTATGTAACCTCTAGGTTATAACAATAAACATGAACGTGACCTTATGTGAAAAGCTGCAGCCAAGTACAGACAGCAAAAGCTATAGGTAATTTAATTAAAGGTACATTCTTGTTCCATAATAATTCACATTTTTTTAAGTATCACCGACTCAATGCGCCTAAATCATTACACTGTATTCTTCATACCTTAATTTTCCACCCTTAGAGGTGGAATATTTTCTTCAAATTTAAATAGAATCAACCATAAGTACAACAAATTCAATTAAAAAAGAATTATTGAAATCTGCTTACAAATGGCCAAGATATCGCGTAACATAGTGTAGCATATTAAACTCTTTAATATGGATAACATCCTGGCATGTCAGCAGATACTGTAATTGTCTTAGTATTTTGAATTCAAATTACCAAGAAAACAAAATATACAAATGTATAAAAAAATAATTACCGGAAAATAAGAAGACAATCGAGACTTGAAAGTTAGACATCAACAAATAGGTGTGAAGATATAAAATGATTTATGTTTAACTAGCAGTGCCCCGCGGTTTCTCCCGTATACATCCCGATCCCGTGGGAATATCGTAGCAAGTAGTAGTATATGTCCAGGATGGGTGGATATGGATGTTTGTAACTCTTTCACGCCAAAACTACTAAACCGATTGCTATGAAACTTGGTATGTAGATAGCTGAAGATTGGGATTAACATATAGGCTACTTTTTATCCAGATATTCCTTCAGGATCGGGACTTACGCGGGGGAAACCACGGGGCGCTACTAGTAAAAAATAAAGAAGATTGAGATTGCATTTTTGATTTACTTTGTATTAGATTGGTCAAATATTGGTTTCGAGGTATCGTTAGGTTGCTAATAAAGTAAAAACGTAAATAAAATTTGCCAAAATTTAATATACCTAGAGATCTAGTTACGTCAAAATAAGGGTATATTTCGTTTATGTCTACATCTATATAAAACATTTAAAAGTAATTTTCTATAATAAATCTTATAGCTGCCGCAATCATGGATCCACCGACAGCTGTGGTACGAGTATGACATGATCCCCCGAACATCATATTATCTTTAACAATGTACTGCCAAGTAGAATTATCGTCGACCTTTATGGCACTATTGTTACCCTCGATGCGCATCAGATTAAAACATCCAGCTGCAGTTTGATAATCCAGGAGTTCTTCTATCCACGATCGGCGCAAGAACTGACCGTGACCATCAAGGGCACACAGACTTACTGCAAAAAATAATGATACATTAAGATTTCCTTTAAAAAGGTAAGTTTCTATTCAACAATAATTAACAATAGGAGAAATTTGATCTAGCTACCGTGAAATGTTCTCATGTGGGCAAATATATTGCTGTCTACCGGGAATGTTTCCTAGGATTTCCTAACAGATATATATATCTCACAACAGTTTGCCAGACCCAAGAATCAACCAACTTACGCCACTCAAATGAAAATCGATTTGTATAGAGATTTCTAGTCACTTGTTTTCCTCAGCAGGAAGCATCTCTTTGGCTGTCATATGTCAATGGATGTAAGAACATCTTTTATTTTCTTCTTTTTTTTTCCTCTTTTCAGATTCAGATTTAATCTATAAAACGATGCTTACTTTGTTCCATGATTAAGTCTGGGAGTCCAAAATCATGATTCGCGATGAACTCCGCTTCATTGTACATCCTTGAGCAAAGCTTGTCCAGTAACCGTTTGTCTTCTTTCGGTGACGTCAGAACACATCTCCGTGAAAACCGAGCCGCCAACAAAAATAATACTCTGTAAATTTTTACAAGTTTTAAATTTAAGGGGTTTTTTATTATTAGAAAAATACAAGCAATATGATTGTACCGTCCAAGCTTAGGTATTCTCAATAAGAGGTGTACCGTATATTGACGATTCAATGGAAGGCTGTAGAAAATATTCGCCTCTGAACTGACAACGTAAGGAGGACAAATAAGTTGAACATGGAACTGCACCAGAAGATAAATTGGTGTAGTTGTGGTTTATAATTTTCGTCTTAAAGTTACCGCGGATTCGGTAATCTACTACCTTACAATGTAATATTAAGTCTATTCTTACCTGTGTGTAATGCCGTAGCCATAATGAGCGCCATTAAGCACAAAATTAGCGCAAGAAAATCGTACTTGACAGTGGATATTTCCTACGTTGTCGTTTACAGGATTTTGAGCTAGCAGATTTAGACAATTATCTAAAATACAAAAACTTTTTCGTTAATCTTAGTGCAATGACATCACAGGACCTGTCCTGTGATATATGATTCATGAATCATAGCAGTGGAATTATTTTCTGCTGAAGTATGCGTTCTTTTTTTGCTTAAGATTTTACGTATATTTTACCTAGAAGCTTCCAGTAAATTCGACAAGTTTCTTACTGATGACTGATAAAATACATATACTGGGCATTTGCCAGACTCATCGGTCACAATGGACTGTAAGTAGAGAATGGTTTATTACACCTTATCAATTAAATCAAAAGAAAGAATCAAATCAAATTAAAAGAAAGGTTTATAATAATAATAAAAAGGACGATAAGTGGTTGAGGGTTCGAACCCCACCCCAGTGCACTACCGACGTGAACCCACTTCTGACACAAGCATTTAGCTTAACTGGAGGGGTTAACAAGAATACTAGTAATGTGTGACCCCCGTTACTAGTAGTCTTTAAATCAGTCGTAGGACTGCACGTCAGAAGTGAAAACACACACACACACATATATTTATAATAAGGAGCTGACAAAACTCAATGTTTAAAGTCAGTAAACACGTCCTAGGCAAATTTACAACTAACAAATAAATACATTTCTAAGAATTCCATTGTACGTACGAAATATTACGACTATATATCAGTATCGTGTTTGAAGGTCAGTGAAATTAATGTTGCTACGCTATAAAGACTGTTTCAATATAATGATATCAATGTAAGCCAAACGAACCTTAGCACTTTCTACGTTTTAAGGACACTATCGTTAAATAGAAGTTTGCTATATATAGCGCGAGAGTGAGCTTACGTGAATTTACACTGTATATTGAACTGCCATGCAATATTATTGTACAGTTGAAGGCATAATAGCCAACCAAGTATTATTTATAAAAACAAAAGTGTTACCTAGATCCTCTGGACTCGGAATTTGCGTATCTTCTACACCGTATACATTTTTGAGGTACAAACTCCACTTAAAGAACAACGCTTCAAGTTTTTTCCTAGAGTAATAATGTGTCTTCTTTAGCAAATCCATACTGAAATATGGCAGATTGTTTGGCCATGTTGTCTCGTTGGTATATAGATTAAACACTGAAACAATGTTAGTTTTTCATTTAACATACAAAACGTAAAATTGACAAACTCTTAAAGTCTAAAGATTGTCAAAACATTATTAATTAAAACCAGAGTAAAAGGGAACGAATGAAGTTGTTACTTGACTCATTTCACTAAGTCAACTTAGCTTTCTGAAGAAAAAATGTTAGACTACACAGATCCTGATGACAAGAACAGTGTATTGTTATGCGGTTTACAATACACACTTTGACGAATAGAAATCAATCAAAACAGGCTAGTTTCCTGAAAATAAATTTCGAAAATATTTTAAAGTGTACTCTTTAAATCTTTCCGAAAATATTTGCAAAGCTTATCACTTACCAATTACAACAGTAGAGACATATTGAGATTTGTAAATTAAATCATCGAATTGCGGGTGCCACAACTTTTGCACAATTACACTTTTAAAATGTACAGTGCTATATTTTAAAACTTTGTAAAATACATTATCCTTATAATTTTGGCATCTACAAATGTGCTAAATAAATATTCGAATTTAAAAAATAATGAAAAACTAGAAACGGGTTCTAAACCTGTAGTCTATTTAATAAATTAAAAAGAAAAGATGATTATACTCACAGCCTATGTGCGCTTTTTCTGCATCTGCATGTTTTTCTAGATGTTTTACCGTCTTCTTTGAATAATAATCTATGATTTCATCATTTAACTTTATAAGACGCTCCAAACGAACTTGTTTTCGGAGGGGTAAATTCCTTCCTTTCAACTGCACTGTTCTTCTTAAATTTACTAAAACAAATGTTTTGCCGATCGTCAGAATCCAAAAGTAAAATATTAATATCTAGACAAGTTGTCACTTAGTATAAAATGTGATCTTGACCACGAGGCAGTAAATAAAATCCTGTGTCCAGTCTTAAATAAGCGTAGAATCTTTCTTTTTTCACGTAAGGTAACAGATTAAAATTTAAATAAAAACAGAAAACAATTAGTAACATTTTGTAAGAACTAAAACTACAATAAGGATAAGTAGCATAGAATCACAATAAGACATTGATATAGTGAGAGGTTTTTTTTCTTTTCTGATAAACAATTTAATTAAGGAGCTAATGAGCTCTTATTGGTTTAAAATGAACTACTGTATCTCAGCACTGAAAGCGAGTTCATTATTAAGCAAATCGATGAAATTTTCGAGAGCTTGGCTTACACGAAAAGCGTTTTCCAGTTCTATGAGCCGATCTCAAAATCTCGATATAGATATATATAGCATTAGTATTACTTGGTAATATTTACATACACTTTTTTATCTTGAAACGTCGAGCATCCACGGCCACTTTATTAAATTATAAAAAGCTTACTATGAAATGATTCCTTACCGTTGATTAAATATATGCCAAAACATACATTCAAGTCCGCAAGATTTTTATGAAGACTCACAAAATTTACGGTCTTTTCCAATACAGCCAAATATTGTTCCAGATTCATTTTCATTGGCAAATCGTCAATTATCTCCATTTCTTTATAATTATAAGTTGTTTCTAGTGAGTAAGTGATACTAATCAATAACACGATAACTTTAAAAGTCCTTGAGTTCGTGACTATCCTCGGACAAAGTAGTTCCATTGATAATGACATTTTAAATTAGTTAGCGTTATCTTGTGTTTACTTTGCAGTGGAGATGTGTCTACGTCTTAGTTCAGAATAAAACTGATCACAATACCCTTGCTACAGTTGTTTTTATTTACACCAAGGTTTTCTAAACACCACATTGTTATTGTATTATTTTATTCTTTTGTTAATGAGCTATCTCCATTATTATTATTCCGAATAGTTACCTTTGAAACAATCGTAGCTATTTCATGTATTCCAAATACCAGATATTGAGATTACCATTATATAAAGGAACAATTATAAAGTAGCTTACATTACACTTACTTAAAGGAGGTAGGACACAACAGAGTTTTGTTGTAATGCAAGTTAATCGACTGAGGTACTATTTCCTCTTTAAAAGAAGCTGCGTTGGAGCAGCATTAATAGAGTTTCTGATAAACCGACCCTCACATCGCAAGAGCTTAATAGATAAGGAGATAGAGATGGCAACGCATAAATTGTTGGGTTGGTAATAATAATAACTAATAACGTTCTGCCTTTCTCTTCGTCTCTTCAGAGTTTAGGAACAAGACAAATATCTTGTATGAAAATAAAAGGTTTTCAACAGACAAACCTATTTCACTCAAAGTTTGTTCTTAGATTGACTCCCACCCGACCCGGTGCTCCATGTTTCGTACCGGGGTAAAAGTAAAAAAAAGTCATTACTTCTAGCTGTGACTTTTAAGAGGCATAACTTTTTTATAGTAAAAAACAATCGTAATTCAATAACCGCAGAGCTATTTACATTTTTTTACGGTAAAGTATTTCATCGACATTTACATTAACCAGGTTTACTGATGTAAAATCTAAGAATATGGACTTTACTGCATACGTATAATATATCGAATGATGATTCTGAGCATATTTAATTAAAAGACAATAGTAGTATCGTTATGCATTGTTTTTTATAATCGACACTTCAGTCACATTCACATAACATTATTCTAAGTAATGTTTATTTTAAATATGAGTCATGTTAGCATTGTTTTAGAAAATTCTTATAACTATTCATTCAATATTTTTTTGTATTATACGCAATTTATAAAATATCGTTTTCTCCTTTTGTTCGTCCTTTAATGTCAGAACTGTTACCGAGGTAAAGCTGAGAAATGTTTTTCCACGGAGTGACCAGTCCCCCTTCTCCTGATAGGTCCTGGTTACTGTTTCTGGCGAAAATAACATCTACTTGACGAAACACGAAATGTATCTATCTTGTATCCTTGTCTATTCTGCTTATGAATAGATATATTTTAGTACAGTGTTGATTATTTTTAAAAATGAGGCACGTAAAAATGTAAAGTATTTATAACTGAATTTAGTTAAATAATGTTTTACTTAGATACTTACCTACTAGTTAATTCCGATACTTAAAACAAGAAATTACGAAAGATTTTTATACCTATTAAAATTACGGTAAATCAAATTAACATCAGATGTTTTGAAATTAATCATTTAATCGGAAAATCTTGATCTTTTACTTTTAAATCTGCAAGTAACGAGGTGTAACGTTATTTATCGTTATTTCATACAAGTTTTCACAGAACCTTCTTGACGTTTAACAAATTTAACTAACTTGACTTTTCAATTTTATTATGAATATGACTATTATGAGCTTGCTTATCCATTTAATATTATAAAGCTGAAGAGTTTGTTTGTTTGTTTGGTTGAATGCGCGAATCTTAGGAACTACTGATTCGAATTGAAAAATTATTTTTGAGTTGGATAGTCCATTTATCGAGGAAGGCTATAAGTTATTTAACTATCACGCTACCACAAATAGGAGCGGAGCATCAATGAAAAATGTTGCAAAAACTGGGAAAATTTATTCCTTTTGAGAGATTCCGTTGCATGCATTATTTGCGAAGGTGTTTTTATAAACATGATATTAATCCTTATCAAAATAAATACGTTATTCATCACAAGTATTTAATTTGAACAAAATTGCCCTTGACCTAGTTTTATTTCAATGAATATCTTAGGAGATATCATAAGTTTTAAAATAACTTCTCCACAAAATAATGATCAAGTATCACGCGGGCATTTATGATGTAGGTCCGCGAGATACTGGAAAGGTCCTTACGGAACGGTTGTGTTCAACGAACTGCTTTTGTTTAATTTGTTTTTGATATCTCATCGTATAATACTTTTTAAACAAATAAGTTAGTAAAAGGTTTTGTTTTTGTTAATTTCAAAAGTTTTGAAATTCTCATTGTTCGTCCAAATGATTTGATATAGCGTTACTAAATCCTATGATCAACAGTGGACAATGCTTACTATGCTCAGCTAAACCTCGCTTTTAACGATAACAACAACTTGCCCGAAAGGACTCGCATATACATATATGTATATGGGAGGCCTCTGGAATTGCAAGCGTCCATAGACTACGGTAACCGCTCACCATCAGGGCCGTGTGCTTGCTTGATTAACGAAACTACTTTCCTACAATACAACTGCATGTCATGTTATTATACTTTTGTTTCCGAAATTTAACCTGGTTTGTTTCAATAAACTTGTACGGTTAAGTGCTATTCCTATCTACGTCCAGGAGCTCAAAAGTATCGTGTAATCGTGACTCAGGTTACATGGCAGTGTTTTCCTGGATAATCTAGAACTGGCTGTATTGATCCACCACTTGTCGTTGATTTTCACCGTTACTTTAGCCACTATAGATTATACTCAAGGCCATAGACTGTACTGGCGGACTAATAGATGATATACTTGGCAGCCACTTTCAACAATAATTCGTCGCTGGCGTAGATTTCAAAGGCAAACTGTATGATTACTGACTAATATTGTAGCGGTCAGATTAGTTTATTATAATTATTTTTATAGTATAATGTCCGGTGTCATAGTGTAATGATATTCTAATGTGAGGGAATACCGCCGATATTCAAGCTATCATCGTGCTGCAGAAGAGGGCTATACGAGGAATTTATAACTTAAAATAAAGTGAATGATGGTGCCATGTCAATAGATTCATAAAAATAAAGATCTAAATTTACAGTCTATGTCAAATACTTAATACAAATGTGATGTAACCTATTATGTTTCTTATTTGCCGCTTTTGTTTTTTTTTAATTGTTATTTGTCAGTTTCCCTATTTTTACACGCTTTTTTAACTTGCAATGTTTGTATGAAAGTTGTCTTCAACCGTGCAAACCATTTTTCGACTATTTGTTTGATCCGATTGAGCTAACATTTGGGATACGTATGTAGGTCCAGTGACAATGCAACATTATGATACCATCGAGTTGATCTGGTGATGCTGAGGGGATGTAAGGACCGGAACTCCCTAAAGGCCTATAGTAGGGCAGTTGATATTAGACTAGTATGTTTTGTTACCATGATTACTTTCTGATGGATGATGGTTATTTGGTGTAGTTAAATTTTTACCACATAGCTAGAGTGAGTTTTTACCACATAGCTAGAGTGAGTTTTTAACCACATAGCTGCTACGGGCATTTTGCAAAACCTGTACTAAATGGTAACAATATGTACTCTTCATAGTTAAAAGAAAACTGAAGATTTAAACCCTAAAGTTGTAAATAAAATAGCAACACATTTTTTCAATATATTTTATTGTGTAACAATATTTTTATCCCTATGATCTGTAACATTTTATTTCTTAAACTACATTCAAAATTTAACTAAATTAAAAACTATTAACAGTATAATAACGTCATGACAATGTAAATTTCCACTATTTCGTCAACATAACCCGGGGAAATTAAAACGAAGCTTGCGTTGGGTAGTTAACATGTACCTGTAACCTGTAAACACATGCCCAACATTTTTTAAGGTTGTTTATTTATGAATTACTTCATAACCACACATAACTAAGTTTGTGTTGATTATAACGCTTCTGTTATTATGATATTTACATTTGTAAACAGTTATCGGGTGGGTCGCCAATGTATGGGAATAAAATAAAGTTATTTGATCTTAATGTAATAGTGATATTATGTTGTATTGGGTGTAAACAAATAATAATCGGCAATAAAAAATTCAATTAAGTCATATCTTAAGCCCGCGCCTGCTATTCCAAGATTCAGGATTTTTCAAAAAAACGTCGTTTGGTTAGACATGTGTAATATATTAATGAAACACTTTAAGTTAACACAAACTTTGGAAATATCAAGGTTAAGTCACTAATAATCAACGTAGTACAAAAAGTGGTTATATGAAACATTAATATACAAAAAAAACTGCAACTTATTCTATTTTAGGCACAAAATCGCGTTTACTCTCAAACCGAGGCATATTTTTCTGGCGGCAATGTTCACTTGCATTAACCCTTCTCTTGATTTTTTTCGCATAAGGACATAATTGCTTCCGTGATTATCTTCACAACACGTGCAACTGCCTGTGTCTGACATAGTAACTAAAAAAAAATTAAGATTTCATCGCCCCGACACTCAATAACCTCATTTGTGTATGTGTCGAGGAATTGGTGGCTCAGAACAGTTCTATTGCCAATCTATCAGGTCAATATAGTTATTGACATCAAAATTAATTTGCGGTACTTCAAACACACGAGGTAGTTTGTGTATGTGGTTCATCCCGCGCTTTAAGTATCTTTCTAGAAGCGAGTTCCCTCACTGTTTTTTCTTCGTCAGACAGAAGAAAATTTTCAGAATGAGAAAAATAAGCATTACGTTGAATTACGGGATCCGATATTAGTTTTAATTCTGCATGCATGTATCGAGAACTTTTAATTAATTTCCACAAATTCTTAGACCCATCTTTGCAAGTCGGGTTTGCTTTTATTTGAAACCATACTGGGGCGTATACTTTAACACAATATTCAGCTAATAGTTTTAATTCCCTTTATGGATTTGATGTAGAAATATATAGTCGCAATATCCTATTTGCTTTTGTTAACCATCGTGCATGGGACATCTTTCCAGGGGATCTGTTAGTCAAGCCTTCAGAGCATTTGCCATTAATAACTGACGTCGTTATTTCCTATAAGTAGTTTTGGTCAGTACTTAGATCATGAAATTTTATTTCTGGAAGATCACTTTGAATTTTTTCATAGGCTGTTATTGGCAACTTTTCACAATTTTCTAATAATTTACCAATAGGGACTACATGCGAGGATGGGCCAGTAGTAACACCATCTAATTTGTTAAATAAATGTGTCAAAGACAATTCATTCAAATGTAGCATGCAAATAATCTACGGTAAAAGGCGTTGGAGTCTTTTCTCGAAAAGTCTAATCACGCCATTGAACTTTCCTGTGGTAGTGACCGTACCATCGCAACCAATAGCCATCAAATCATCCAGTTTAATTTTTCGGGATAAGAGAAGCCCACAAATCTATGATTCAATACTTTTGGCAGTTACTTGAATTCGTGTAGCATAACCAACTTAAAACGAATCTGGCTCTTTAATAACAGACTAGCAGCGCCTCGCGGTTTCGGGATAAAAAGTAGCCTATGCGTTAATCCAGGTCTCCAGCTATCTACATACCGAGTTTCATCGCAATCGGTAAAGTAGTTTTTGTGTGAAAACATTACAAACATACACATAAATGTCTCCTCTTTATAATATTAGTTTCGATATATTGTTATGGTCTTCAATAATGGTTTGTCTGAACTTTTTTACAATATTTAACGTCCTATCTTTTCGGCCATCAAATTATAAAGCAGGTATGCTATTTAGCGCCTGTTATTCAAATAATTTATTACGTTCTTTCTGCCATGTCCAGTCGTATTTTTGATTTATCAACCACTTCAATAACCGAAGAAATATCGTACAACAATGAAGAAACCATTGCAGTGGCTGCTCTGTCAGAAATACCATAACGACCGCAGGTTTTCGCTAACATAGGCATAAGCAAACTTTTGAAGGATTTTGTTGCTTTTTTGTTTACTTGCGATGTAGACGGTAAGTTTAGCATATCAGGTGAAGAAAAACAATCTTCAGGCTCACTGGAAGATGACACCGACTCCTGCTGTTCCATATTAAACTTCTCTTGGTTTTTATTAGTTTTCAAATCAGATTGTTTTTTTTTTTGGAGGTTCGTATTATTTTTTTTTTTGTAACAAAGTTGTAATAATTCGGTCCATTCCTCCAATTCGCATCTTTCTTTCTTGTCTTTGGTCCAACAAAAACTTCTGCTATTCTTATGATACCTTTTTTCTCTAGGACAACACCAAAGTTCAATTGGATTACATTTACACCTCAAACTAAAAAAGAATTACTTCTTTTTTAGTCTGAGATTTACACGAACAAATGTCGAATAAAACTCTGCTGTGCTGTATAAAATAATTTTTCTGTTCAGTAGATAATTTTTTTAATGATTTTATTAAGTTTTCGCACTTTAAATGATAAGCTTTTATTTGCTGAACGACTCTTGTGTGTGATTTTCTCCAAATATCTTCTACCTTTTGAGTCACAAGCTCGGCAATATCTCAAAAAAGAAGGTTCTTTGATGGTATTTCTGCTAATTTTAAGTTGTAATCGGTTCCATTCATAACATTTCATGACATCTTCGTAGGTTGGCAATAAATTGTCCTTAATATCTTCGACACTCCTGAATATATATAACTTTGTCTTCTAGTTTCCATTATAATCTATTAGTTTTTAAGAAAGAGTAAATATAATAAATAATGAATGCGCGCACTACTGCACTCCAATAATATTTTAATGCACTAACCAATGACACTATAACAATGACTAACTACGTGACGCAATACGAGTGCGGCCACTTTTGAGTACCTTCTCAAAATTTTATTATAAAACTAAACTATTTGTAAACGATAACGGGGTTAATAACTCTTGTCACTCAATAGCAACGCAATAACATGCGATTAGTTTACAAACGAATGTTTTAAGCGCTTTAAAAGTACGTCACTCGAAACGACTATTTTATATTTTTTTTACAAACTTGAGGGTTGATGCGTGGGCTGTTATACTAAAAATAACTTAATAATATTTTACAGGTTTTGTAATTGACTTAGTATTACAACATAAATTCACTATTACAAAAGGATTAAAAAGAAACTTTTTTTTGACCTGTCATATATAAAAAACTTTCAAGACCCCATATTTACCGAAGTAAAAAAGATCACACATCTATCGAGCGACTGATTTTATTGACCTGTTTTTTAACAAAAGTTTTGTTACATTGTTTTCTTTTTGTTAGGACTATTTAAACTGATTAAGCCATCTTTCTTCATTAACAAGGTTATGTTCGATTTAAACCCGTATCAGAGTAAACAAATACATTCCTAAAACTGCAAATACTGGGTGTATTGACGTGCCCGTGCAACTTGACAAGGAGAAAACAGAGATTAACAACAGTAGGTATAACAGAAGATTGTAATGTTGCTGAACATTGATAGAAAAAAAACTATTATTGACAGGTCCACCCGAGAAACGTCAATACCTTCCCCATCACATCGTAGCCTGTATAAGCTTACGATTTCCCCTAAAAGTCAGACTTAAAATTTCTAGCCTGGGATAAACCATATCAGCGCAAGAAAGAATATTTAGCTAAAGATTCTACCCAAAGCAGAAATGAGAACAATATACCTTGGCTAAAATCCTTTGTAGACTAGAGTTACTTCTTTCAAACGACTCCACTTTGTCCAGGAGCTCAATTGGGCTACGCTTCTCTTTTATAGTTATTCCTTTAATAAAAATTCTCTATTATAAATCTAAGAACGGATGCCAGCATTGAACCCGCAACAGCCGTCGTGTGTGAATTGCAAGATCCTTCCCAAATTATTAGATCTAATCTCAAAAACACCCAAGTTATATTTTTCGGAAGCTTTGGCATGACTGTGCCATCACTCGGCCTGGAGGTGTTGTAACATCCAACTTCAGTTTGAAAATCCAGGAGAGAATCAAGCCACGACCGTCGCATAAACTGAGTGTGACCCTCTAAGCTACATAGAGACACTGAAATATTAAAAATGTATTATTAGATACAAAACATGATATTCTTATAGATAGATAATGTGCTTTCTGGAAAGCATTATATAACATGAGTCATATACATAGATACATTTTTTTAAATACGTACATAATATATATAGAAACATGCATGCAAATATTTGTTATGCATGGGAATCGAACCCATGACCTATAATGTTGCAATCGAATTCCCTATCGAAGCAGGGTAATGTAAAAACGTAAAAAATTGCACGTAATAAACAATCTCAAGTTATATAATTAATTGTTTTAGTCACCGAGTGTGTTATATTTACAAAGTAAGTAGGTACCCGAATGTTGGAAATACAAAATTATACCCATTTATTTTCGTCATATATATAAATATATTTCGATCTTATTCATAACTTTACTTTTATTACTAATATGATAATGGCTAAAGTTTGTGAGGATGGATGGATGAATGGACGCAAAAACGGCTGAACGGTTCTGGATGAAATTTGGTAGAGATAGATTTATAGTCTTAATTAGATTGTTTTCTGCTACTTTTTATCCTGGAAAAATGTACGGTTTTCGTGAGATGGGTCATCAAAGTTTCCACGCGAACGAAGTCAATCAGAACAGCTAATATTGTAAACGCAAAGGTGAGTTTGTTTGTTTAATTGTTTGTTTGTTTGTTACGCTTTGAAAAAGCCACGGCTACAAGCTAGTGAATAATATAACCACCATGATTTAAATCAGAAGATTCATACTTTTCTCAAGATTATAAATTATAATAATGAAATCTTTGAAAAAAAATCATCCTTATAAATATGACAGAACCCTGAAGAGGGCCTAGAAGACATGGTGACTGAAAGCAACGTACTTACTGAAAGTACGTAAAATGTACTTTGTTGTGACAATCTTAAATTTGTTGAGGACATGATGCTTTTTATAAAAGTTTTTGTCATTAAGACTCCTTATTAAAATGAAGACGATTTTATATAATTTTAAGAAGAATTATAGTCTGTCCATTCTTTCATTATCTTTTCTTTTTGACTGTTGCTTGAGAACGTAACTGTGTCAACTTTAAATCACCCCGTTAGAAAAATATGTTTATCATATTATTATTATATTTATAACTATTCGTAGACATTACGATTCAGTACAATGTACATGTAGTATTTCTTTTCAAATAAATGATTTTTGTTATACGCAGTAAAAAGAGTTACGTTCTATTGTACGGAGTGGTGTAAACCAATGTTTCTACTGCATATTCAAAAAGACTTTCGTCTATGGTTATTAATAGTTATATTTAATTACATTTTCGAAAAATAACTTCAAAATGATTGAAATTTAATAAGCAAATAAAACCAGATTCTCATTTGAGTCTTTTGTTTTATTAATAGTTACAATCAATTCTTATGCTCAATATATTAAACGTGGGTAATATAATCTATTAAACAAGTTAATTATTTGTAGCTAAAGTTTACTTGTTACTATTTTTAAATCGTTTAATACTTCCTCTTAAATTAAATGGATTGCTATTTTAAATCAAATCGCCAACATTTTCAGTCAACACTAATTTACTTTTAATAGAACAGTCAAAAAGAAAGAAATGAATTAACAGATTATAGTAAACGTAAAGATTTAGAATTTTTATTAAATTTGAAGGAATATAATATAAAATTAACTTACTATGTTCCATAACAACATCTGGTAGACCCAAGTCATGGTTCGCAATGTATTCGATTTCGTTGTACATTTTCGCACATAAGTTGTCAATAAAATCCTTGTCGTTTTCAGCAGGCAAAACAACGCAACCGCGCCAATGACGAGCCGCTAACAAAAACAATAATCTGGAAATGAACAAAATCATTATTATGCAACTATCAACCATGATGATACATACATACATTCATAATCTCACGCCTTCTTCCCTTCCAGGATAGGCAGAGCCAAAGTTCCATTTTCCACGACTCTGACATACCCACAGCTCACGCCTCTTCTGCATTCGTCGGTCCTTCCATACACGTCTCCTCCCAATCCTCCCCAACAATCTTACTTAGACGTCACGAGTTTTTTGATCAAGAGCTTTTCTATTCAAATTCATCCATCAACGATGCTTGTAACTTCTTAACAACTTTTGTTTGCAACAAGGTTGGAGATTTTAGGTAGATTTCGAAGAAAAGTCTACCTATTGGTTTTGTACCAGTTGTCGAGTTTTCCAAAAAATTCTTCACAGGAGGTCTAGTTATGATCCCTAGACCCCAAAACAACCGCCAGTTAAAAAGTTTATATATATATAGGTAATATATATACGTATGTAAGTACCTCAATTTTACCGGCTCGATAGAGTTCGCAATTTTGCACCGATTGCTTTTTTATTGGACGACAAATCAACATGGCAAAAATGAAGGTTAAGTTCGTGAATGGGGGATATTCCCCCAAAGGGGGGAGGGGGGCTGGGATGCAGATTTTCAAAAAAAAAAAACACAAAATCTACCTCTGCGATCCTGCTGCGGGCCCGGTTATTTTTATCAAGATTTCTGTGGTTTAGATAGTAACCCTGGGGTACAACATTTCATAATATTGCCCTGTTTGGAATTGCCAGCATAAGAAAAACTGTAACGATCGTATATATATATATCTATCCCTTATATTTATACAAACAATGAATCAGTGTAGTCATTTGTTAGCTCGACAAAGGTTTGTTTGTATTAGACAGCTCATGCAATAGGCCTATGTCTATTTGTTAAAAGAACAATGGATTTATTAGTAAAGTTGAATTTATTTATAAGTCTACAATGCAGCATGTAATCTTTATGTCTTTGTTAGTCTACCAATAAATATATACAATCATAGGCAATAGCCCTATGATTGTTTTAAACTAAAACACCGGGAACAGCGTTTAGCACACCAACATATACGGTCATAGTTAACAATTTAAGCAACTAGATAACGGTATCATCCGTATAATCCGTACCTTTGTCAGGATAATGCTTAATTTCCTATGTTTTTACGTTATTTAATACAATCAAAAGCTTTAGTATAGCGTTGTCCTCTTAATCCATCTTAAATCTATCACAAGTAAGATATGTTGTAGCGGCGGTAGCGTAATGGCTAAGGCGTCCGACTTGCGATTATGTGGTTGCGGGTTCGAACCCCACCCAGTGCACTACCGACGTGAACCCACTCCTAACACAAGCGTTTAGCTTAGCTGGATGGGGTTAACAAGAATACTAGTAATGTGTGACCCTCGTTGCTAGTATTCTTTATTTAAAAAAAATATATATATGTTAGAAATATCTATCCTTACCTGCGGTTTATTCCATAAGCACGGTTTATGCCGTTTGATACTTTTGCAATACAATCGTAAGGTACATGACAATGAGTCCATTCATTGTTTGGATTAATAGGATTCTGCGCCAGCAACTTCAAACAATGATCTATAATAAATAAAAATACATTGTTAATTTATTTGATTTAATACTAATTAAATATTAAAATTGAAATTTCATTCTAGGAAATTTCTAAAACCCTCTTTCATAACATTTCAGAACACTTGTTTTGTTTTGCAATTTATGTCCCAGTTATGAATAAAGCGTTGATCAGATTTAGATGTAATCCTTGAGGAACAAAACGTACCTGTTTCCTCCGGAGTTGGACTGCTACTGGAATGAATCATCCCCTTCAAGTAGTCAGACCACCTTTGATATAAATCTTCTAAACGCTTCCTTGAGTAAAACTTGGTTTTCTTCAACAAATCAATGTTAAACTTTCGCATACGTTTTGGCCATGATGTCTTCCCGGTGTATAGATGTAATACTGGATAAAATACATAATATGTATAAGTACAACTTTTTGCATAAATACAAGGCAAAGTAAAAATTAGTTTTTTTTACTTCAATAGTACTTAATAGTAGAGAATATAGTAAGTGAGCAGTAAAAACTTCAACGCGACCAGTCTTGAAAAAATAAACTTAGTTTGACAGTCAATTATTACTTATTTAATACGAAGAAATAGCTGAGAGTATTCGCAAGCTTTGTCTATAATAGTAGTAGTAATAATAAATAATATCTATGCAATTAACAGTGATAGCCCCCCAATCCTGAATTTATTGCGCATAAAAAACATTAGAAATACCTACGGCTACATCGGCTTTTAAATATCAAATAATGAAAAGAATCCTATGTCCTTTCAAATAAACATCATTGTTCTATATACTTTCTTATTTTCTATATTTTAATTTGTTTAGTTTGTTTGACACCAGACATTGGCTTTAGATTAATACACAAGATATAGACTCACTAATCCAAAAACCAAATGAAAATTATAACTAATATCAGAATGAACAATTGAAACAACACCTTACTAAATGTAATAGCAAGTTGTACCTACTAGAAGTCTGTTACTAATATATATCTTACTATAATTAATATGATAGTACAATAAATTCAAAAGTAAACTTACTGCCCATAGGTAAGTCATGATTTATTTGAAGTTGTTGTTCTAAATGTTCTTGAGTCATTTTTGAAAAATATCCGATGATTTTGTCATTTGTCTTCACGAGGTTGTCCAATCGCACTTGTTTGTGAAATGGTAACAAGTGTCCTTTTTGTTTTACGATATTTTTCAGATTTACTACAAAAATATAAATGTTAGTAAGCTATTTATTTCATATTATTATTATTATTTATCATTTCTATAACGTTTTGTCTGAACCAATTTTAGGATCTTAAACTTGAAACTTAAGACTTAAACTTAACTTAACTTCTTTACATATTTTATAAGGCACTAATAATGCAATAATATTTGACACACGAATGAGAAAGTAACGCGGAAAGATGAGTATTTTTAGAAGCTTAATTATCATCCTACTCCATTGTAAATTAACTTAATAATCATAAATTTAAAACACCATTGACTCGATGATCCCTTCAACGATTAGAAAAGAGCTGATGATCTTCGAACGGCTGAACAGATCTTCTTGAATTATATCTAAGAACATACTCGATGGAGTCACATTACAAACAAAAAAAAAACACTTAAATCGGTCCATTCGGTTTCGAGCTACGACGCCACAGACAGATACACAGACACAGAGACAGAGACACACAGACACGTCAAACTTATAACACCCCTCTTTTTACGTTGTGCTATCATTAGGCTTACCGTTGACTAAATATATTCCCAAACATAGATTCAAATCTACGTAAAATTTATTTGCCTCAGCAAAGTATACTACTTTTTCCAACGCCGACAAATATTTTTCCAAATCACTTTTCACCGGTAAATCGTCAATAATTTCCATCACCTTATAAGTATAAGATAACACGCGACACGATGCAATATCTAATATTAACATTATTAAAAAAGTACTTGGTAATGAGACTAGTAAATTTAATTTAGACGCCATGGTTACAATTATAAAAAATCTATACAGAAACCTTTCAACGTCAGAGCTCAGAGAAAATTGTAAGCTTCTTGTCACCGCAATTGTTTTTATCTACAGTGCTCTTCAATAAACAAAAGCAGAAAACCGGGCCGTGGGAGCGCTCCGGCCAAAGCGAGAAAAGAAATATACGAGCCGCTTGAAGAGACAAACTGATTGTTTCCATCAAACATTTAATTTGGTGAACTAATATGTACGTAATGTCTGCGATGCCACTATACCTGCTCACATCAAACACAGGTACTTATTGATCGACCCTGATGTACCACAATAATGTAATTATGTACGGCATCTTAGGTTCGCGTTTATTATGATTCATGTTCTACTCACATACTTTGTCAAGTGAAGAAACATTCATGATCTTAAGTGCATCATATTATATTAACTATTATAATATTCTATACTTAATAATAAAACATATGATTTTTAATAGTGTGTTAACCATACCTTAAAGACATAAAGGACGTTTTAATACTACGAGACTTGGCTTGATTTTTACGATATTTTTTTTTTATAATTAATGCATTTAATAAACAAAGATATAATAGCGATTGATAAAAGACTTCATATGATTACAATAACACATATACAATAATATACAGCTGTATATGTACCTACAAAAGCGTTGTGTAATAACTAAATTCGATTGAAATGCTCATTTTCATTTTATGAATAAACCTTATTAAACAAGATAAATGTATTCAGTCAAAGGGATTTTCATTTCATGTAGTGCCAAATATAGAAGTAATAATTTAATTTTTCCCAGATGAGCTAACTTCATCAACAAACTGACAAATTATCCTGAATTGAACTTATTTAACACCAATCCAGGCAAGTACAAAGACGCGGTAATCACTGTCATGGCGTTACATAAGCTCACTGGAAATTTGACTCCTTTAAAACTGAACGGAAAAATTGTTTGGAATGAGAGAAATCCGGCGGGACATAAAAACACTATGTCCCTGATCCTAGACATTTTAACGAGGTCGCACCTCGTTAAAATGTCTAGGATCAGGGAACTTCTCTGTACTGAGAAATGAGATACCTTAATTAACACTTCTAATCCTAACATTGCCTGCGATATAATATCAACGAAACTCTCCTCAACAATACTTCAATACTCGAGTGTTAAAAATATTTCAAAACGTTATCAACCCATGAAACCTTGGATTACATACGGAATAGTCAAATGTATTAGAAAACGGGATAAATTACACAAGAAAATGAAAAATCTACCTAAAGATATTCAAGTAAGAGAAGAATATACAAGTTATAGGCACTGGTGCAACAAAATTATTAAAGACCTTAAAAATAAATACTATCAAGCAAAACTCGTTGAAAATAGGAGCAATATAAGAAAAACCTGGAAAACTATAAAGGAAATTTGCAACATGAAATCAAATAAAGGCAATGCAGAAGAACTTCTTGAACTCAGTGACTCGCCTACAGAGTCCCTCAATAAAGTTAACTCTTATTTTACATCTATAGGTTGTTCATTAGCAAACCAAAGCAAAGTCTTCATTCTCACCCCTACACTCTATGTCATTCACACCTACAGATCCTTACGAAGTGCAATGTATCATATTGGGACTCAAAACACACAGTGCTCCAGAATGGGACAGAATACCAGCGATCATCCTGAAACAAAACGTAAAATTACTCTCAGTTCCCATTGCTCACATGTGTAATCTGAGTCTTGAAACAGGCATATTTCCTGAAATGTTTAAAAGGGCTGTTGTACGTCCAATTCACAAGTCCGGTGACAAAGACAAACCAAATAACTACAGACCGATTTCTCTACTGTCAACTTTATCGAAGATTCTGGAAAAATGAGTGAATAAAAGAGTGTCGTGTTATCTTGAATGTAACAATTTCTGCATAAAAATCAGTATGGTTTCAGGGCACATAAGTCAACCGAAGATGCAGTTCTGACACTCACTACAACTCTGACATCATATCTGGATAAAGGTGACAGGTGTATAGGAGTTTTTCTTGATCTTCAGAAGGCTTTTGATACCGTGTCTATACCCATACTATTAACAAGACTAGAAAACGTGGGTATTAGGAGAACGATTCTAGAGTGGTTCAAAGATTACTTAATGGGCAGATCGCAGCGGGTACGGTTTGGAAAACAGGAAACAACATTAGTGATAAGGTTTCCAATTTAGATTGGACTCAAAGAGATCCGGATAAGCTTTACGGCTACTTATTCAATATGATAGAAATCGAATTTAACAGTATATTTAAGTCAAAAACAATAATGCAAAGGCCAAAAACGACATTCTGTGACTTTGCGACAACAGGAATATACAAAAGTAGAGAAAAGCTATATGATTTATATGCTATGAAACAAAGTAATTTTGACCCAAAATTTCATGAATATGTCAAAAATTACTCAAAGATTTTTAGGAAAACATGTACTATGGCAAAGTCTTTATACATAAGTAATAAGATTAAGTCTACAAATAATAAAATAACAGCTACATGGAACATTATTAATAATGAAACTGGACGTAGTAAACCTCGAGATAATGATTTAAAATTAAATATTAATAATAGGTTTATAACAAACAACTCAGACATAGCTGAATCTTTTAATACCTTTTTCACAAATATACCAATTAGTACAACCAGTACCTTGAATTCTTGTGCGTCAAGGTCTAAATTGTTGTTAAGGGCCAATGTAAACGAATGTAAGAATTTATTTGAATTTGAATTCATAAACCCCACAGACATTATAAAAACGTTTAAGTCTCTTAATTCTAAGAATTCAGGGGATTTATGGGGAATTTCTGTTAAATTAATAGAAACTATTATAATTGATATAGCACCATTTCTAGCTATAACATTCAATCGATGTGTTGATTCTGGTGTTTTTCCTAAACTGATGAAGTATAGTAAAGTAATACCTTTATTCAAGAAGGGTTGTACAACTGAACCAAGTAACTTTAGGCCAATCTCAATGTTGCCTGCTATAAGTAAAATTTTTGAAAAAGTTATTTTGCAACAACTAGAAAGCCATTTTAATCTAAATAATCTATTTCACAAAGAACAATTTGGCTTTACAAAGGGTCGTTCAACAATTGATGCTGGTGCAACTCTTGTGAGACATATTTTTAATGCATGGGAGAATTCGCAAGATGCGATAGGTGTATTTTGCGATCTCTCAAAAGCTTTTGACTGTGTAGAACATAACACGCTTTTTCTTAAACTTAAACATTATGGTGTTAACGGTATTGCTTTGGAACTAATTGTTTCCTACTTGAAGGATAGAATTCAACATGTAGATGTCAATGGTGCGAGGTCTTCTGGATTACCGGTTACTATGGGCGTTCCTCAGGGCTCTATATTAGGTCCTCTACTTTTTCGCATATATATAAACGATTTACCTTATTATTTAAAAGATCTCTGTGATATAGTTCTATTTGCTGATGATACGTCACTTATTTTTAAAGTTGATCGTAAGAAAACAGTTTTTGACGATGTGAATAGGGCACTAAATGATGTATTATATTGGTTTTCAACTAACAATCTCTTACTAAATGCAAATAAAACAAAGTGTTTGAGATTTACTATGCCAAATGTAAAACAGCCAGGTACTAATTTAACTCTAAATAATGAAATGTTAAGTATTGTAGACTCAACAGTATTCTTAGGAATTACATTAGACAGTAAACTACAATGGGGAGCCCAGATAGACAGCCTTGCAGGTAGGCTTAGTTCGGCAGCTTATGCAGTTTGGAAGGTACGTCAGCTCACTGATACGGACACAGCTAGGCTAGTTTATTTTAGTTACTTTCACAGCGTTATGTCCTATGGTATACTACTTTGGGGCAAGGCGGCTGATGTTGAAACGATTTTTATTCTCCAAAAACGAGCCATCCGCTCCATATACAACTTAGGTGCTAGAGTCTCTCTTCGAGAGTTGTTTAAGGATATAGGTATTTTAACTGTTGCATCACAGTATATATTTGCAAATATTATGTTTGTTAGGCACAACATTAATAATTATAAGAAAAACAGTGATATACACAATATTAATACAAGAAACAAGTCTAAACTCGTTGGGACCTATCATCGCTTACATAAAGTACACAACTCGTTCGAAGGTCTTGGTATACGTTTTTATAATAAAATTCCTATACATGTAATCGACCTTCCTGTAGATAAATTCAAGCGAACGGTAAAAAATCACCTTATTAGGAAATCCTACTATACGATCAACGATTATCTAAACGACAAACAGTCGTGGGCTTAAGGTGTCATTAGGTATATACACACAAACTTCTTTGTCTTATAATTAAGCTAAATTATTAACAAACCATTGTCAGTTGAAAGTAATGCGTGACGATTATTATGGTAATTTGACTATTAGTGATTTTTATCAGTATCTCGACTATGGTTCGTCATGCTCACTAAAATGTCATTGCTTGCGGCGTCGTCATGGGGCGGGTCATTTCTTTCCCTCTGATATGGCGAAGGAGATGATGGCTGGTCCATGCGTCATACTCGTGAACGGGTGCTGCTTGGGGTGACTGGTCGGCCTAGTCAGCGATGCTTTAGCCTATACTATTATTTTGGTTCGATCAACTGCAACTCTAACCTCTTAATCCAGTCACGAATTATTTTTAACAGTAGATTTTGCAACTGAATGAAGGTAGATGTGCACCTTGAATGATTTCTATGTTTAATAGGTTCAAACCTTCAACGGTATCACTGAGTGATTTTTATTTTTTAGTACGTTAGCTTTTGGAGCATTTCAATAAAATGAAATTCAGGTGGCATCAGCTTGCATCCTGTTTACCTTTCGTGTAACACTAACACTATTGTACCTGAAGATCTGACTTTTCAAAAGAGTGGCCATGAGTTTCTTTGCCAGTATTCTTCTCATAAGGCCCTACGCATTTTGGAAACTGGAAGTTATAGATCGACACAAACGGGCAGTAGATTTTGGTGTTTTTCACCTAATTTACCTTGACAATCCAGTATATGCTGTGGCGTCTGTTTGTGCCGATCTATGATTTTAACTCTAGCTTCAATTTAACGTTCATAAATGTCACTTAGTGTCTTAATTGAATAAATGATTTTGAATTTGAATTTGAATTTGAATTTGTGTTCCGCAAGGCAGCACCCTAGCGCTAACGCTATTCCTCCTATATGGTAATGACCTATGTAACACTTCCTTGCCAGGACTAGACATAGTTATGTTTGCTGATGACACCGTACTGCTTTTCCATGACAGGAACTGGCAGCGTCTTTTCCAGCTAGCTGAGAGAGGATTGGCTGCTGTAACTAAATGGCTTGAAAATAGTCTTATTTCGTTGAACACCAGCAAAACTAAATATATCTGCTTCAGCAAATCAACAATAACCAACGCTGGGATGGATTGCGTACTAAAAATACATACGCACTCTACCAATAGTTCCAACTGTGCATGCACCACTCTGTCTTCTGCCACTGATATTAAATATCTAGGTGTTATACTGGACGAAAAGCTTACCTGGAAAAGCCACATAGCTTCACTAGTGTGTAGGATCAGAAAAATGGTATACATATTGAAAAACTTACGTGCTGTGGCCTATCAACTTCTTCTGATCCAGACGTACAGGGCTCTATGTGAATGTGTGATTAGGTATTGTATATGGGGCGGAGGTATTGTATTGGGGCGGAGCCGGCAAAACTCTTCTAATCTCCGCAGAACGAGCCCAGCGCACAATACTCAAAGTGCTTATGTACCTACCATTTAGATATCCAACAACCCTTCTATATGAAAAAGCCAATGTTCTGACAGTGAGAAAAATGTATATTTACGAAATAATTAGAAGATATCACAAAGAGACAGTCCCAACCATACCTGCAGAAGCCAAAAGAAGAACTCGATGTCCGATACCGCGAGTAAAAACATCCTACGCACAAAAAGACTACTCAGTTTTAGCACCGCGCCTGTACAACAAATAAAATAAAATAATAAAAACTAGGAAATTTAACAACGACCAAATTAAAAAAGCAATTGTTACGTGGCTGAAACCTCTGGATTATAACGAATCGGAAAATCTGTTAAAAAATCTAAAATAGTTACACCTATACATACACCGTGAGTGCGCACACACACTCACATACACAAACAAATCCACAAAACTCACACACACACCCACACGCACACACACCCACATTTTTTATGATGTTGCCTTGTTTTTTTAATTATTTCTTTTTTCTTCATATTATTGTTCATTATTTTATGTTTAAGTATGTGATTTCAATGTTGACATAACTGTACATTTTGTTAAAGGAAATATACTGGCTCCTGTAATACAGTTCCTTACTAGCTCAGGGGCCAGGGATTCAAATAACTGTAACACAAACAAATGTCAATTACGATATTCATTCATTCATTCATTCTACTTCATCAATTTTTTTTGTAAATTATTCACTTTTATTCTTTACATAGCAAATTTTAAATTCGATTTTTTTAAATGTGGTGGCCTTAAATTTCTACGGAGCATTATAAGTACGTCAACTTTTATATTTATCTTATGAGCTGGCACTCCAGGAGTACTCAAGGATTCTAAAACTTCACCTGGATACTTAGCAGGTTTATCTTGTCCCATAACTCGGATAATACTCTTCGTTATCCCCCGTAACAAATTTGAATATTAGAGCGTTTATTGCTGCCGCCTGATCGTTACGTGGGGTCAAAATAACTTTTCGTAAAGCCATGAGTTTTTATAACTTGCTATTTGCAGTCCTACCATTCACAAGTGATATCACGTTCGGTATCACTGAAACTGTACAGCACAGGTTTTCATGTAAGACAGCTTTAAAAAATTTATTACACTTTCGGTGGCTACGTAACGTTACCAATCTCAAGTAACAAAATAAAAAAAATCCTGTGCATTGTCGTTGCCTCCTATTTGCACTCGCATATTTATCGTCAAATGCCTATTATATAGGAATAATGTAGCGCCACAGATGGGAACTCTTTAGACAGGCTTTAATTTCACCACAGGTTGGTTGGTCGTTTTGCTCAATATCACGTAATCTTATAGCCACAGCTTCTATCGCTTTACGGTTTGCCTTAGTTATTAATTTCATAAAATAAAGTTACAATCATGTGAATGTAATGTATGTGTGTATAATATGTAAATGGCTTTGTCACTATATCTAGAAATATTACTAACAGGGCTCTCTGCGTGGTCGAAGTCGATCGGGGTCTTGAACATAACATGGGCAGTTTTTCCTCCTGGCAATCGCTGCAGGGCCGATGCGACTCTCGACAGCGCCTGTGTGTGAAACCTATGAAGCGCCTCTTTTTTGTCATCGTGTTTCGCCATGAAAATGGTTGTTTAAATTTTCGTCGGAAATGTGTTCTCTCGTTTTATATTATTTTAGTTTATAGATAAATCGCCAGTTAAATTATTTACATACTTTGATTCAGTTTAAATAAAATACTAATATGGATATAACTGATGGATTCCTTTACCGGCGCCCCTATTGTCCTGGCGCCTGTGTGCGCCGCACACTTCGCACATATGGGCAGCTCGGCCCTGAACCGCTGCTATACCCGAGGAGGCGACAGCAACAGCAATTTTACTTTGACCAATACGACTTTGGTCACGAAAATCTTTCCCGTTCTATCTAAAGCATATACAAGCTGTATATTGGATGGCTCGCAAAATTGGACGGATCAAGGAAATGATGCAGAAGTCAATTCTCCTCGACACGGCCCGTATAGTGCGGAGGTTCCTGTTTTGGGAGCCCTAACCACCGGTGCTTTGGTCCCTGTACCCGATGTCGGTGGTTTACTGTTTTTTATATTTCAATGCATATTTGTTGTTTATCTATTTAAAAATATTTAATTTAAGTTTGAGGTTTAATGAAAAGAAATAATAATAATAATAACTTGAGACATCTTGCACACGGCCGTCTGATCCCAAACAAGGCATAACCTGTGCTATGGTAAACCGACTGCTGATAAACATACATACACACATTATACATAAATCATACCCAGACACAGACCAAATGATCATGCTCATTATACAATTATTTGTCCTGGGTGGGAATCGGATCCACGACCTCCGGCTCAGCAGTCAGGATCACTAAGCAATAGACCAACAGGCCAGTCAGTAAAAGATTCCGAGTGACAGATTACATGAATGCAACGACGTTCCCTACAAACATTCTGTGCTTCAGTACAACATGCTTTTGTCGGTATTCTTTCTTTATGTGAAATCTAAATTTTCACTAGAGATCCCCTGGTGGTAGAATTTCAACCACAATACATTAAAATAAAATGTTTTGTTTTATAACTTTTCTAAGTGGGAGAGCCATGCTTCGGCACGTATGGGCCCGTTAGACCGGAGGATACCGCGGCCTCACAGAAAACCGGCAGTAAAGCATTGCTTGCGTTGTATTCCGCCGAGTGAGTGAGGTCACCGGAGGTCGTAACCCTTTCCTCTACTCCTCTTCCCCACTTCCCCCTCCCCTCTCCCCCTCTTCCCGCCCTTCACCTACACCCACCTTAAAGGGCGACAACGCACTTGTGACTCTCGAGTTGCAGGTGTCCATGGGCGGTGGTAGTCACTTACCATCAGGTGATCCCCCTGCTCGTTTGCCCCATTTACCATAAAAAAACATTGTATAACTTGAACTATTATATAGAGTTTCCGTACTATCCATACAGGTCAAAATATTATTATACAAAATTATACTGGAGGCATGTAGCTTCTTGTAGCCATTTATGCATAATTTTTAAACTTAGAACACCATATTGATTTTTGAAGTGAAAACTTCAAGCACGTTGGGCAGTTTTGGTATGTGGAAAAAGCACTGAACTCGCGTGACCGTCACGCTCTGATACAAATATATGGATGTGGAAGTGAAAACAGACACTTCCAACTCACTTCACAACACACAAATTTTAAATTTGGAATACTTTAAGTTTATGTTGAAGAAGTCCAGAAAGTTAAAAAAAAAACTGTCTGTAGTTTTTTTTTAACTTTCTGGACTTCTTCAACATAAACTTAAAGTATTCCAAATTTAAAATTTGTAAGTGCTAAGCCTGCTACACTTGACTACACTAAACTTGCGCAAAGTTTAGTTGCTCTCGCCTCTTGCTCGTTTAATCACCGTACGATACAGTCGCTTTGTTCAGTCGCAAGATTGAAGTAAACGAAAAACCAAAGTGTCCTCGTTAGTTTATTTTCTGCACCTATGATAAATAATTACACACTTAAATAATACAGGTATACCACCTCTACAAAATCGTCGTCCATCATTGAGATAGTACATTTAAATCAGTGTTGTCCATCCTGTGTGTTATCTATTTGAATACAGTGAAGTGAACGTGTCCGCAAACAAAGCATGTCTAGCAGATGTAACAAACATGTGTTCAAATGTGGGAACAAAGTCCTTCAAAATCTTTGTTCAAATATTTGTCTGTGTCTGGCGCCCACATAATAAGAAATGAGGAAGTACAAATTTCCGTGACAGGGTGATGAAGTCAATTCTCATTTTTTTTTTAAAAGACAACTCCCGCATTAGGAATTACTCCTGTGTTGCGGGGACTTTACAATCATACAAACAGCAGACACAAAGAACACCCAGACTCGGGTAGGAATCGAGCCCTATGGCATAGCAGTCAGGGTCACTAACCACTAGGCCAATAGGCGAGTCGCATAGTTGGGGAAATTTGGGTGTGCGTTCACCTATACAAGGCACTTTTTATCTAACTATCAATTATTAAACAATTGTAAAACTTAATTCAAAGCAATCCATGCATTCGGTGGGGTTTAAAACCTTGGGGTCGTAAATTAGTGGGGTGTTGAACCCATAGGGTAAAACATCCTACTAATTCAAAAGACTATTAAAATTCAGCCGTAACTTAGGAGCGTAAGACGACATAATATAAATGTAATATAGGGCGATTATTCACAGATTAATTTTTGTAAGATAAATGCAGATCATACAAAAAGAAAGAAAGAAACAGCTGGTTGGCAATTTTAGGTCCGAAGTACTCATGTTTATAAGTTTCGGAGACCTCACTCTACACCAGCGCCTCTAGTGGCAAATTCAAGCGCGGTAGCCCTCATCATAAAAGTCATCAAAAATTATGTAAGTAGGTAGATGGTACTTGGGTAATTTACATAATTATAAAAGCTCTTTAGGTAGACATTTAATAAACATGTATGTATGGGTATAATAAAATAATCTCGAAATGATTTTATTGGTAACATTTTATTATATAAAATTTTCCTAACAAAATTATTTTAATATTCTTGTAATTAAATACATTGCGTTTGTCTGTTATTTGACGAACACTTTTCCTTGTAATAAGACGAGTCAACTTATAGTGGTTTTGATTTGCTTCCTTCTGATGCAGCTAAGTATTAATTACTGGTATCATTCTCAACGCATCTACTCGGTTTATTAGCAATAATTTCTGTTATAAATCCAATCCCTGAAGCTAACATTACTCCAGCGACACCCGTAATATGTGCGTTGCATGACTCTTCCCAAATCATTGTATCACCTTTTTCGGAAATATTCTGGAAAATTGCTACTAATAACGTACTACTCGCACTCGGCCTCGTCAAATTAAAGCATCCAAATCTTGTTTGAAAGTCCAGGAGCTCTTCTATCCATGACCGTCGTAGAAACTGAGCGTGCCCTTCGAAGATACATAAAGTGACTGAAAAACAAAACGAATATAATCCTCATACTATCCAGTAGTTTAGGATAACTTCTAATATCGCAAAACGTAAAATCAATGAGTTATGTATGTATAAATATTTTAAATGAGACTATTGCCCTGACGTTCCGTTATACGGTTTTAAAACTAGACTGTAAATGAGCCCTTGAAAGTAATATCACAAAAGAAAATTAAAATGAAAATATGACAAAATCAATACTTTAATGGTTAATAAATGAAACTGTAGGTAATATTATATCGTAGATATTTGTAAAGTAAAAAAAAATCATTCAAACTGAACCAAAAATTTGTAAAATTTTGCCGGTTTTAAGAGCAAAATTTTTGGTACGCTTTTATGTAACAACCAATTACAGGCAGGGAAGTCATTTCAGAATTCATAAATTCTACTCCTGGACTCATAAGTCCTCGAGAGGAAGTTTCTGTCAAACTAAACTAACACATGAAACTGCATAGTTTACTCACTGTGGCCCATAAATAAGTCTGGTAGGCCAAATTCATGGTTTGCCATGTACTCAAGTTCACTATACATTGTCACACAAAATTTGTCTATAATTTCTTTGTCGTTTGAAGTAATAAGACAATGACGCCAATGCCGAGCTGCTAGCAAAAGTAGTAACCTGAAACATCATTATACAAATATTGTGCGTAATATAGTATATATAATTATATATACATACTTAATTATATATTTAAACACGTACATAAGTACTACTTTTACTCAAACAGTCACTGAGGCCTTATTTAAGACCACAGTGGCTGTACGAGCTACGCTGTACATTTATACCTTTATACCTCTATATTTTTTAATAGTCGTCCTACTTATTTAATACATATCGACATTATTGTCACGACATACATGTCTTAAATATTATAAATTTGTAATTATATTTGAGTAGTAATAAATCCATCAAGGGAAATGTTCGTCTAATCATTTAGTATGAACATTTAACATAACACAGTACGTCAATTTCACCATCTCTTTTGAACTCGAAATATTTTAATTCGAGCCGGATATGAACCAGCGACCTATGGACAGTGGCAGCAGACTGAGAACGACGGCGACGACTGTCGGGGCAGCGCTGATACAAATATCGCCTCTTTTGTAAGGAATTTACTCCTATACTACGTGAAAAGTGTTGTAAAGTGACCCATTCTAGGTTTTGAAATGGGGCAGCCGCGCATCTGACCACATTTACCTACTCATGTTGGTAATTCCTATTATCCTCAAGCTCTATGATTTATGAATATAATTTATGTAAAATTCGATATCCAAAACACTGAGTAATAACAAAGCGTTATGCTTACCTGTGTGCTATTTCATAGCCATAATCTGAACCAGTTCCTATGTATTCAAGACAGTCGTAGGGCATTTGACAATGAATAAATTCAGTGAGGTTATTGAACGGATTCTGGGCTAATAACTTTAAACATTTCTCTGAAATACAAAAAAAAAATATATATTTTACATTAGTCATTGCTTAAATTAGTTACGCAAAGTGACGAGTCCCCGTTCTTACGACATGGAGGCTTGTCTATGGGCTTTGAAGCGAATACAAAAGGAAATAAACCCAAGTCTACATAATAAGAAGTGTGCAAGTGCGGTGTAGGCGATAAATAATTAAAGCAAAAATAAAAAGACGAGGAGAGATTGAGTAGAAGTAGAATAAAATTAATATGATAACGAGATTCACCTAGTGTCTGGTACCCCGTCTTGTAGTCATACACAGTCTTCTTGTATTTAGACCATTTATAGTATATTACCTCCAGCTGTTTTCTTGAGTAAAACTTAGTGACATTCAATAACTCAGTATTATATTTTCGGCTAAGATTAAAATTTGGCCACGTTATTTGGTTGTCTTGTATATTCAACACTGAAACGAAAAGAGGTTTATGGTGTCTTTGCAACAACTGTTACTGGGTTAGGTATATTTGACATATACAAGATCACTAGTTACGTTTAAACAATATCCTGTCGCCACGTCTATTGTTAGGGTCCAGAGCAGATCTTAAGGAGACAAAGGGACAAATAATAGAAGAGCAAACCTTGGCCTCCTACTGTTCAACAACCGGTCAAGGTTTTTCTTAAAATCCGCAAACTGAACCAGTCCCTCCAATCGTGTCGATGTGCTTGTCTCGGACATTTACACCTGCTACCCTCAGCCGTATCTTAACCGCCATACTTATTAATCAGGTAAGGTTTTACAGTGTGGTATTTCTTGTGTAGCCAGGTTAAAAAAATGCCTATATAGGTACTTAATTGATAACGCAATTTTCAGGTTTAAATCCGTGGCGATGACAATGAGGGACATGAACAAAAAAGAAACACTTACTTTGAACTAAGACATCAGGCACTTCATTTTTATCACTTAGCTCTTTAGATATGCGGACAAAGCGGTTTATAAGTTTCTCATTTGTTTTTAAAAGTTGTACAATCAAACCATGTCTTTCACGAGATATGTTGTCTAATTTCGATTGCACAATACCACTTAAATAGACTGTAACATAAAAAAATTAAAACAACTATTAAAATAAAGATTAAGTCTTTTTAATCCTGAATCAATTTCCATAGTCTTTAAGTGAATGCTCTAAGGTCCAAATTCGAACCTAATTCATTAAATTATTAATAACAATAAAGCTCTGTTGAACGTTGGGAAAATAAACCGTTTCCTTATTATTCAATTGTTAATACTGTTTAGTATTAACAACTTTTCAGCAGCTACTAAACAATAAAAAAAAACCGGTTCACATACAGAGAAAAAGGGTAGGTACTGAATTGCTCTGTCCTATTAATTATTTCTTAGAAATCATCAAAACTGGGCAAATTATGTTCCACCTCACGTTACACCTGCCTGAACCGATTACATAAACAAATTCTGTGGTCTTACCATTCATCATGTATAACCCAAAACATAAATCTAAATCCACATAATATTTATGTCCATCAATAAAATGCACTATTCTTCTCAATGCCGATAAATATTTTTCCATATCATTTTCAACTGGTAAATCATCAATGACCTCCATTACCTTATAGTTGTACATGTCTTGATGAGATACGATGATACATGTCGTTAAAATCATAAATATTCGTAACCATGTTACTATTAAAGTCGGGCATGGTAATATTATTGATTTAGAAGTACACATCATGACTAGCGACGGAGTTTTTACTTAAAACTAAGATCAAACGAGTCCAACGTCTAAACTCAAACAATTGATGACATGTTTTGCTTCACCACTATTATTTTTTCTCGATTAATTATATAAACAATATTATGACCTAGTATATATTATACACGAGTTAACTATACACCATTTTTATTAAAGGGATGACTAACTGATACGCATAGCAAAGACGTGCAGAGGTATAGGTTTATAGTTAAGTACTTAACAATTTCATAGACGACGCCGTTACGCTCGATACACAATAGTTGTTTATTTAACATGAATATGTAAACATCACATTACGTGTTCATAATCAGATACGATTAATAGAAAAGAAAAAGGTTAGAGTACCTATACCGATGAAGTCATCTGCAATATCTTAGTGTGTCGTAGAGCTGTTTTCATTTTTATGTCTTTTAAATAAATACAACGTCTGCAGTACTCCGAAGTTATGACTTTACAAACTCTTATTGGCTTTTCTTCTCATTAGGATGACTGCTTTCTGAAATAATTCACAGAATCGTCCTTTAATTATAACATATTACATACATAACGAAAGAATCATAAGATTTTTTTTTAAATGACGTAGATCTATTTAAAGTCAGTTAAAACTATAGAACAGAAATTAGAGATTAATTATTATTTTATGATCATAATGGTGCCGATTCTATTTTACACTCGACTAAACTAAAACCTGACTTAATTTCTTCATATGAAATCAACCTAGTGTTCTTCGGAATAAGGTCTATTTGTTACTAGCATCTATTTCTCAGCGCCGCTAATTTCATTAAAACCTGTCAACGTGTATACTCAACTTTATTTCCACGCAGCGAGAGTCTTAATTTATGCAAACGCTGTATAATTGCCGTATAAAAACTTGTTCAAAACGAACAAGGATGACGTGTTTTTAATCTACACCTACGAAGACGCTTACTAAAAACACAGAGCAAAAGAGATGGCATTCAACGGATAGCGGCTCTCGCTACGTGGTATTAAGTTTATTTAAGCGTATCAGACTTTAGTCGACAAATAAATTGCTTATTTCGATAGCGACATATGTTACCTACTTGTTTCAATTTGAAAGACCTTGTTTCTAAGTGTACAAGGATTACTTCTTATATAAAGAAAATTTAGTGAAGTTTAATTTAGCGAGTGAAGTAACAGAATTGGGGCCATTGTACTCGTATGTTATAAAATCTTTCGATTTAGACTCATTTGAAATTGTAAAATTTTTATTTATTGCGTCTACTACTGACAATAACCTGCCAACTTGCCGTCTTAAATGTCGGATAGGGAAAAAGGCTACAAAGAGTTGCTTTTAAATTTGATCGATATGTGTAACCCTTGTACTATCAACATTGAAATCACTTCAACAAGGTTCATTCCAAGTAAAAAATACCTGTACCTAACCTGGAACTTTGCGTATATTATATATAGGTGTTTTAATTTACAACTCAATACTAAAATCCATAAATATCCTTCCCTACAATAAATTTTGTATTGCATTACGGTAATAACGGGTGTCTCAGTAAGAGTGCACTTTTTCATTTTAAAATAAAAACAAGTATTTTATGACAGAGTTGTGATATTTTTATTGTATTGTAAAGAAAACATGTTCCGATTAAGTATGGAATAAAATATCCAGCAAATGACGACCACGGCTCCGATGACAGGCCATTACTCTTGCACAGAGATGTGGCTGTATCTCACCGATGACGCGTTGGATTTCCGATTTGAGCTCAAGAATTGCTTCGGGTTTATTCGCATAAACTCGAGATTTTTCAAAACCCCAAAGAAAAAAATCGCACGGTGTTAAATCGCACGATTTTGGCGGCCAATTGGCATCGGAATTTTGAGAGATGATTCGGTCTGGAAATCGTTGCTTTGATAAATCGATTGTTCTGTGCGTGGTGTGGCAGGTGGCGCCATCCTGCTGAAACCACATGTCGTTCAAATCCATACCAACCAGTTGAGGCACAAGAACTCCGTTAGCATGTTCCTGTAACGGACGCCATTCACAGGCACTGCATTTTAGTAATGGGTTTTCACAATGATAACGCGTTAATCGGAACAATCGTTGATGCCAGCAGAGCAGTAACCTCCAATAAAAAAAATGGCGTCAATTTTAAAAAGTGCACTCTTACTGAGACACCCTTTAGTTGTCGCAGGAATGTTTATATTTTGTTGAAGAATTTTTTAATAAAAATTCTTGAAAGTTTTATAATATGGATCTTACTCAAACGTTTTTTTTTTCGTAAGGACGGGTCATGTCCGGTTTCTCATTCGTTACACATTCTTCCCTTGAACGCAGGGTCTAATAACTGAACTGAGTAATATGTTCAAGTTCGGGCTACTACGAAGTAACTATTATCTTATCTGTGCTACTACTCATGATTACTATTTTAGTACTACGTATGATTACTAGCTCGCTTGTGATTGTTGTGTTGATATCCACATACAACAAAACAAACAATAGCGCAATCTATCGAAGACAACCCGATGTGAGTGTGTAATTTGGTTTGTCCTGTACTTATATAAGTTCTCATACTGATTATTATAATATGTATGTCGTGGCGTTCATCGTTTAATAATAATAATAATAACTCCACACATCTCACACACGGCCGTCTGATTCCAAACTAGGCAGAGCCTGTACTATGGTAACCAGACTGCTGATAAACATACTTATATATTTCTAAATACATACATATTATAGATAAATTACACCCAGACACAGAACAAATGATCGTGCTCATCACACAATTATTTGTCCTGGGTGGGAATCGAACCCACGACCTCTGGCTTAGCAGTCAGGGTCACTAATCACTAGACCAACAGGCCAGTCTACCAACAGTTTGACTATATGAACAGCTACGCACGACTACTTACTCCATGATTATGGTCAAACTTTAGTGATCAATCGTAAAATAGTTACATTATTCACAGACGCTGATATGGTTTTTTTTTTTATTAAGCATCATGGCGGTAGAGAATTATTTTGTACTAGCAGCGCCTCGCGGTTTCACCCGCGTAAGTCTCGATACCGTTTGAATATCGGGATAAAAAGTAGCATATATGTTAATCCAGGTATCCAGCTCTCTACATACCAAGTTTCATCGCAATCGGTTCAGTAGTTTTGGCGTGAAATAAACATCTATCCATCCATCCATCCAAACTTTCACATTTATAATATTAGTGGGATTAGTGGGATAGTGGGATTAAAAGCGAATAATAATGTGCAAATAGAAGGTAAAAGGTAAAAGTGCAGGGAAATGTCGTTTAAAACTACTTTAAAGAACAATATATAAAATCTTTCTTTATTTAAAAAAAATATTAAACCTTTTTTACCATGGAGACACTACACTAATGATAGGGCTAAACTTCGGTTGATATATCATACCAAGTTTCATCGCAATCGGTTCAGTAGTTTTGGCCTGAAATAAACATCTATCCATCCATCCATCCAAACTTTCACATTTATAATATTAGTGGGATTAGTGGGATAGTGGGATTAAAAGCGAATAATAATGTGCAAATAGAAGGTAGAAGGTAAAAGTGCAGGGAAATGTCGTTTAAAACTACTTTAAAGAACGATATATAAAATCTTTCTTTATTTAAAAAAAATATTAAACCTTTTTTACCATGGAGACACTACACTAATGATAGGGCTAAACTTCGGTTGATATATCATCGTTGACGTTGACGGTTAAACGATACGGTCAGGTTTAGTTCGCTATATCATGAAATACGACTACTTCAAGAAACAAAGATGATGCTTGTGCAGACTTTGGTTTTCCCAGTTATCGACTTTTGTGATGTATCTCTCTCTCGACTTGAATGCAGATCTGCTCAACAAATTATACCGACTTCTCAATAATTGCATTCGATTCAAATTCAACGCCCTTCTCCACTCACCTTTCTCTCCCACTTATCTAACATCTAACTTTCAATATCTTTGTTCTAACCATGCGGAGATTTCTGCTCCGCTCTTCTAATAATCTTCTCCTTCTTTGTCCTTCTCATAATTCCAGTATGATGTATGTTGGTATGCACATATATTAACTTTATGTGTGTGTATATCTAGTACATTTATGTAGGCTTATTTATGTAATATTTTTTTAATTCCTTTATCCTATGGCTATTTAATTTACGCCTGGCACACACAGTTCTGCATCACCCAAAGGTTGACTGTAAGAAAATGCTTACGGCATTATGTATTTACAGGAAGTATAAATAAATAAATAAAAATCATAAAGTGGTCAATAAAATTCTAAGATCGGGCCACGGCATAATATATATAACTTCCTAACATAAACTGTTGGGCCACGGTCCGCCAGGCACGATCACTGGTCAGAGAATCTTCCCTTTGTGTTGGAGAGACACAACAACCGTTCTTTCTCAAAAAGAAATAAAAACGATTCATTAATAAACAACGACCCTAAATTACCAATACAACACTACACCTTTAGTCAAGCAACATGTTAACTAAGTAATTTCTGTGCCCAATTCAAGGATAATCAGCCTTTAGTAAGTGTCAGGAGTGTTGTCACACTAACAGATTGATCACTGATTGATACTATTATTTAAAAGCAGGCGATTGATGTAAAAGGTTTAAAAATTTGGAAAATAGGTACGGATTAAGGCTTAATAGACGGGTGGTGGGTTAACCTCTGTCGGAAAAAATCGGCTACTAGAACGTGGGACCGTGTGAGATTGTATAAAGTCATGTGAGAAACATTTTGTTATCAATCCACCTACCATTGTCCTTCGACCGGACGTTGACTGAACTTCGATGTGTTAATCGATGATAGTAATTAACATCGTGGGAGAGCCGGCACCTCCACCACCATGGGCCGGCCAGCAAGTGGGGTTACCGAAGGCTCTAACCCTTCCCGCTCCCCATCTTCCCCCTCTGCAGCCTCCCCTCTCCATCTTCCCTCCCTTCCCCTACTCCCATCTTAAAGGCTGACAACGCACTTCTGATTCTCGAGTTTCAGGTGCTCATGGGCGGCGGTAGTCACCTACCATCAAGTGACGCGTCTGCTTGTTTGCCCTCTATCTCATAAAAAAAAGTAATTATAATACCTACTTAGAGTTTTTACACGATTGCCCAAAAAAGGAATGTTTTTATGTCTGTATGTATGTTCCTAAGTTTCTTAACTCCTCTATAACTTGTAAATGCTTGAACAGATTTTGATGTATCGTTAGAGTCCTTATTATCATCCCAAGTGACATTGGCTTTAATTTTTTTTTTAAATAATCAATAGGGCTGTTTTATGGCGCGTAGATAATTCATTTCTGGCAAGGCAGTTGTGTTTTAATTTTTTAAATTAGTAACTTGTAGTAAGTAGTTATGGGGTTTAAACTTACCTACCTGTAAGCTGACCAATACCATGCAGTTAGACAACAAGGTCTGATGAAGCCCTGATTAAAAAAGTTAGCAAGTAGTTTAAAGTATATAAAAGTTGCTTTTTAACATTACTTGAAGAATCCTTTTTTTAGCTTTTCGGACGTTCGTGACTGAAAAAGGAATTTTGATATACTTTAAGCAACTTGCAAACCGTTCTTTAATCAGGGCGTGTTTTTAGCAACTTGTATTAAGTAGATACTAGGTTTATACTTACGTGTACGCTTAGAGCCACGGGAAGTATACCAAAAGTGCATTTTTACATTACTTGTAGCATATTTTTATTGTTTTTCGGATACAAATGTCCGAAAAGCAGTAACTAAAAACAATTAAACTTGAAATGTAAAACAAAAACTAAGGACCAATTCAACATTATTTATTTATTTTTAAACCTATTTGTACCTTATACAATATAAACTCTTATTATAAAAGGGTGGCAGGGCGACAGCTTAGACTGATAGCCTATCATTGTGATTTTTTTATTTTAGGGAAGGTACTTTTGTCCACCTCCGCGTTCAATAGGAGTTGTTTTATTTGAATATATAATAAACACGAAGTAGAATTGTAAAGTAATATCCAGTTATATTCGAACTGACAAAAATAACATGTTGTCCCCCGTTAGTGGGACTATGGAACTCTATTGTTTGTTATATTTCTAAGCAAGGTAATTGACAGGTGGCGTGGATTACCAGAATAAGAAACTCTCGTTTCAAATATTTATTATATTTTAGAATAAAATTTGCCTGCAGTATACTTTTGCATAGGCCGCTCCTGAAAACCTCCATAAAGATTTGTCTTGCACCGCTCTCATCTAAGGACTTTTCACTACTTTAGCTAGGTCGTTAGTCCATCTGGTGGGAAGATATTCTAGAATGTTTCTTTGACATTGGTCCTTGGTACTTTCGACCATGTGACCTGCCCATTGCCACTTCATCTTGCTTGTCGATCACTTTGGTTTTCCTAGAGATTTCTTAATTTCGAATTCACTCCCGCGTTAGGCCACTTTGAGCCTTGAAACTGCTGTACTTTTGCGGAGCCCAAATTCAGAACGACGTCCTTCGGCTCAGAGATAAAGATGATACGTTTACATAAACTGCAACTACTCCTCCTCCTAAACAAGTCAAATAATAACGTACCTATCCCTAATTAAACACTTTAAATTTACTATACCCATACAAATAACACTAATGCCGTATTCGGTAGGTACTTAATCAAAAACTATGAACAAATCATATATGTACGTAGTCATTATCATTATGCTGAAAGTCAATTTGTGTATTTTGCAAACATAATTATTCAAAAATAGTTCTCCATAATCAATCTGATTGCTGCAGCTAGCATAGCGCCTGCCACTCCTGTCGTGTGAGCATTACACATCTTATTCCAATCTGTTATATTTCGTCTCTTACTCAGTGATGCAGGAGTTACTGATAACACTGTACTTTCTTCATTCGGCCTGGTCAAATTAAAACAACCATCATCAGTTTGAAAGTCAAGGAGCTCGTCTATCCATGATCGGCGTAGAAACTGAGCGTGACCTTCGATGCTGCAGAGAGCAGCTGAAAAACAAATGAAAATTGTGTTAGTTGATTTCAAAAACTACCTAGAGAAAAACTCAAGCAACAATGTAGGATATTGACGACAAAAGTTGAGCTGTGAAGTTAATATTTTTAAGAGAACACAAGAAATCCCAAAGTTTCATCGCAGTTGGATAAGTAATATGAAACCAAAAACGCTCAAATATTTCTAATAGGTAATAAAAGGTGGAATGGAATTGGAACCACTCGAATTGGCCAATTCGAGTGGAACAGACACACAGACAGAGTAAACGCAGGTATAATAATAGTGTATCTTCTATAGGGATATAGAAGATACACTTTTATTATACCTACGTTTTCTCTGAGAGTGAGCAGGAACACCAGAGCAGGTGCAGGATAGGGTTAGGAACGTTTATATGCTCTAATAACCGTCAGCCAAAGATAAATACGCTTTTTTGGACTAAGACAAAAAAGAGTTAGTGTAAATAGTCTTACAGATATAAAACATGTTTTTATAAAAAAGTCATTGTACTCACCGTGTTCCATAAATAAATCAGGAAGACCGAACTCATGATTTGAAATGTACTCAAGTTCATTATACATCTTTGCACACATGCTGTCCATAACTTGTTTATCATCTTGCAGAGACATTATGACACAAGTGCGCCAGTACCGAGCCCCCAATAAAAATAGTAACCTGAAATTGATCATCATCACACATCACGATACAGTTGCAAAACTAGCAGAACATACAATAATAGCCTACAATAAACGTGGGAGAGCCATGCTTCCCCACGTATGGGCCGGCTCGACTCCGCTCGATACCACGGCCTCACAGAAAACTGGCAGTGAAGCAATGCTTCCATTGCATTTCGCCGCGTGAGTGAGCTTACCGGAGGCCCTAACTCTTCTCCTACTCCCACCTTAAAGGGCGGTAACGCACTTGTGACTCTTAAGTTACAGGTGCCCATGGGCGGCGGTAGTCATTTACCATCAGGTGACCCGTTATACCTGCTACTACTTTTGACTACGTTTAGGATGCAGAGACAGAGCAGATAGATATGAAACATTGACCTTACCTGTGTGCTATTCCATAACCATAATCATAGCCCTTGAGCATCATTTTAAGACAATTATAGGGCACTTGACAGTGGAAATATTCACTGTGATAAGTAACTGGATTCTGAGAAAGCAGGTTCAAACAATGATCTAAAATAAAAATAAAATTACACTAAAAATTATGGGTGTACTCGCCTATGCCCTATTATTGAAAACATACACTTACTAGGAACTGAGATTAGAAATCTTATTTATCAGATCATAAAACTACAACTCATTGTCTATAACCATTGATAGATAATTCATATTTACGATCAAAAGGTAAGCAAAATATAGTTAGAAAAGCCAGAAGATTCGTTTACATCTAACAGAAAAGGACTGCAGCAATAGAATATTGGATACTTGCTCGATCGATCTTAGTACAGTGCTGTCTAACGACTTACGTACATAGCCGGGCCAAATGGCCAGAATTAGTGTAGTGAGACTTGAGTGGAGAGGGTATGTACCGCACTATACACATCTGGGATTTGAAAACACGCAAACAGTTAGCTAGACAAATGTGCCTTGATGTCTACGTTATCTACTCACCCATTGAAGAAGGTAGAATTAACTCAAAAATATAAAAATATTAATAGACAGCTTATAAAATGCAAACAAAATTCAAGCAGAGAATCTGAAAACATCAAACAAAAGGAATTACACACGGGAAGACGAAAACTCAAAATAAAAAATGCATAATAACAATAAAATGCATCACCCATTAGAAATACTGGAAATAGAATTAGTACAATAACAAAACTATGTACATCACCAAAACAAGATGCTGCATACGATACTACTTCAACAGAAACGGACATTCAAAGGTCTTTGTACGGCAAAGTGTAGAAATAACTTAAAAAGAAATATGAAACAGCTTAATTACAAGAAGTACTTATTCCTATGATCTATAGGCAGTCGGGTGATATTTGCACTTTATTAAAAGTAGGTTCAGTAGAGTCGCAATGCATTTCCAACGTCTATCTGGTCTATTCGGCCTGTTAGATACCGGTCGGATGTTTTAAATTCCCATCCATCCGGTGTCAGGTCCATTAGGCAGAATCACAATATTTATCTTTGTCAACCAAAAAATATATAATTATAATGAAGTCTGTGCAACATCATTCTTAATTCCTTATTGTCACATTCAATGTATATGCACAGTAGAGAAATATACCATATCTTTTAAATATTAAGTTCAGTTAGTGCTGATAAACATTTGACAAAACCCATATTTTTTCAACTATGTACAAGTACCTTCTTCAAATCATGAACTCACGGATTTTGTTTTTTACTTTAGAAAGTAGTTACAATATACGAATAAAGTTTTACTGTTTAGTAAAAAAAATGGTGTTGTTTAAAATTAAAGAAAATATTTTCAAAATGTACCCAGAACCAATTTCATACGTATGTAGTACTCAAGTTTATGTAAAGTATCTAAGCTTTTACTACAATTTATTTTTTGCTCAAAGTGTACCTAAATCAATTAATAATAAACTTTCAAAGATTTAAAAGATTAAATCAGAAACAGCCAGGGCACGCCACAATTGTGGTGGTAAGACCCATCATGGAGGATTGGCTGGAGAGGCAGCACGACAGCCTCTCCTACCGGCTGACGTAAGTGCTGACGGGTCACGGCTGTTTCAGAGACTACCTGTGTCACCGGGAAATAGGCTGGGAGCCAACGTCCGCGTGCCATCACTGCGCGGGCTGTCGCGAAGATGTTGCACTCCACACTCTTGTGGAGTGCACATCGTGGATGCAACAGGGCCACGATCTTGCGGCGGCTATCAGTGTAGGAAGTCTCTCGTTGGAGGCCACGGTTCTTTTCATGGTACAAAGTTAGATTCTTTTTGTGCGGTAGTGATGTCTGCTAAAGAGGCGGCGGCTAGTACCCTACCGTCCCGAAGAAGAGGCACTAGGCGCCGGAGAGTGCAGTATAATCTCCGGCCTCCATGAGCGCTGACCTGAGGGTAACGGGTGAGCCTGCCCGTTACCTTAGCAGAAGCAGGCCTGAGACGGTAGTGCAACGTGTTCAAACCGCAAGCGGGGCAAGGCCCTCCGCACGCAATAGTGTGGCTGCTTTCTGTTTAAGAGGCGGCCAAAGTCTGCCAGGGTTGTCGGGGACTTCCTTACTAGGGTATACCCGAGTCCCTTGCAATAGACTCACTTGTGACCGAACACCGTGTGGTTTTAGTCGGTTCGATTTTGACATTCGACTTCACCAGTAGCCATGGTGAAGGGAATAATGATGAAAAAAAAAAGAAAGATCAAATACAGCTGTGGACTACATATTTTAAGTCTAACTAGGTTTAGACACTTTTATTTCACCTGTGCGTTTGTGAGCAGACGAAATAAGATTGTCGTATGAGATTCGGCATATTTTTGTGAGTTTTCTGACTCTAACGTGCTTTCTAAGCTGCGAGAATAACTATTATTGTATCTCGTACGCGCGATACGGTTAAATGACTACTCCCTGCATCTCTGATTTTTTGCCCTTGCCTTCCTACTTGACTTTTTGCAGCAGAGGATTTATAAACATTTATTAGCTAGCGATATTTCTCTAAATAAAAGTTACGGATTGAGATCGTATAACTATAAAACTTCAAACATTAGCCAAACACTTATGCGTATGTAGTATTTTTGATAAAGTTTAAAGTATTTTTTTTACACTAGGGGTAGCTCAGCATAATAATCTTCTCAACATTTTTCTTAAAAAAACGAAATATTAATGTTAAAAATACCAGATTCCATTGGCGTTGGGTACCCGCTCATGAAATCAAAGACTATCTGCTTGTATTTTGGCCATTTAAAATATAGTAACTCCAAATTTTTTCTTGAATAAAACTTTGTTTTAAGCAACAAGTCCGTATTAAACTTCTGAGTAAGATTCGGCCATACTACGTTGCGGGTAGGGTATAGATTCAACACTGAAATGTAAAGAGGTTTCATTATATTACAATAATAAGCAGAATCTACAGTAAAAAAAAAAATATTTGCCAGACTGCCAACTTCCAGTTACAGGTACACGACCTGTTCGTCCGTATAACCAATTGGAGCTTAGGGATTGAAACAATACACTGGCCTGTTGGTTTAGTGGTTAGCGATCCTGACTGCTGAGCCAGAGGTCGTGGTTTCGATTCCCAACCAGGACAAATAATTGTATGATGAGCATGATCATTTGTTATGTGTCTGGGTGTAATTTATCTATAACTAGCAACCCGCCCCAGCTTTGCACGGGTAGCAGAGAAATCTTCAACAATCATCATCATATTTCAACCAATTTACACAAAACCTTAACAAATTATATACTTAAACCTTCGTCATGAATCGTTCTATCTATATATTAAAACCGCATGAAAATCCGTTTAGTAGTTTTTGAGTTTTTGAAAGAATTTTTAAAAAAAATTAAGCAATATTTTTAAGTTAGTTTACATGGATTTTCTCAATAACGAAGTGAATAATTCCAATATAACAAAAATATTTTTTTATAAAAACTTAAACCGACGAAAAAAGAAAGGTACTGAAAAGTGAAAAATAAACTTCTACACTAATGTAAATACCTAAATAATTATGAGTCAGCGCCCAACATACAAAACGGTCTCCTATTTTTCTACCCTTAGGGTTAAAATATTTTTTTGGAATTTAAATGGCACAAACTTTGAAGTATACGAAGGGTACGTTAAAAGTTATGCGTGGTCATATATAAAAAAAAATATACGGGTTGACTTGAGAACCTCCTTTTTTTTCGTCGGTTTATTTTTCTTTTTTTTTAATACACGTTCCAGCTCCCATACTAGGAATAATTCCTGTGTCAATTACAAATATTCAGGACACAAAGTACACCATTTGTGAATCACGCAAATTTTTGACCCGTGTGGGAATCAAACAACATTCAGCGCTGATTATTCGCGGCCACTTCAACCATTGCGCTATCCGTGCAGTAATAAAAAAAAATACTTACAATTGATTAAAACATTTGAGTCTATATGTGTAGTATTATCGTTAGGAACTTTGGTATAATGTAGTACAATATCGTCATTTGTCTTCACGAGATGCATCATACGAACTTGTTTTTGGAAGGATAAGAAATGCCCCCTCGATTGTACTATATTTCTTAAATTGACTGCAAGAAACGTTTATATATTAAATAACTGTATTATAGAACACTGTTACTGGGTGATGGAAAGGAGAAAACAATGGCCACGAGTTGTTATTACTAGAGTATTTTCTCAGTGGCTCTATTTCATTGTGTTGCGAACTAAGCATAATATACAAGCAAATATTTTAAATATTTGTGACCGTAAGGCATAAATATCTTTATTCTATTCTAAAAAGTGAGCTCTAAAAGATCTTCTTTCACAAAAGAAAAGTGTCAAACTAACATATTACAAGAAACAGCCAGGTACATCTCAGTTTCATTGGACACAACGAAAAATTAAGTATTTATTTAACACCTCTGTCTGTACAGAAGAACTTAAACAATAGTATTTCACTTTGAAATGTGGCCTAACTAATCTCTTGTCTTCCAACATCGCATTCAGGACTTCAAAAATATTACTGTTAAGTAAGCTATTTAAGTTGAGAGTGACATGAAAACGAGTCAAAACCTATAATAGCATGAAAAACAAAGACGAAAACAATGATGCATACTACTAAAAAATCTAACCGAACTATTATCTACTATCCTACTTACATTTAGCTTGACCGAAAGGTGTTATACCTTTCGGTCAAGCTAAGTGAGTAAACATTTTAATTCTAGAGTTGTGAAATCTTGTACATTATTTGTGTAAAAGATTTGACAAACACCAATTAACAATCAATTTTAGTCTATTCTAGAAACCTAATGCCTAAAAATGTATTAAGACAATTTGCTACTTCAATGTCAGTTCAGTTTTATTACTGGTATAGAGCCAATTCGTGAACACACGAGTAATATTAGAATTATTTGAACTGATTAATATAATAATTATAGTTATACAAATATATTATTATGTATTGTATTTTATTTTATTCTTGCTTATAAAACTACGCTTTAGTATAGGTAATAAGGTATAGGATCGAAAGATATTTTGCCTTACCGTTCACTAAATGTATGCCAAAACATAAATCTATATCCACGTAGTACCGATGTCCATCAACAAAATACACAATTTTTTCTAATGCTGATAAATATTTATCCAAATCATTTTTCACGGGAAAATCATCAATGATTTCCATTTGTTTATAATTATAAGTAACTTGTGACGGTTGTTGCGATGCGATGATACGCCACATAATTAAAATTGTAAATATACGTAAATATGTAACTATTATAGACGGGTGAGATAGTGTAACTGATTTGCACGTCATTATCGCGTCGCGTTAGGAAAGTACTTTAAGTTATCTTTTGATCTTTCAGCGTCTACACTCAAAGAAATACTGACCGGTTTTCCTCCACCGCGATTGTTTTTATTTGCACGTGGTTCTATAAACAAATAAAAGGAATCAACATCCATTATACTGAATTTAGTTAATCTATCTTTGTAACTACTTTACACTTTTATAGACAGTGCTCTAAACACAATGGATATTTTCTCCACACGAATGTGTAAATATCGTATTATGACCGCGTTTGTTTGCGTAAGTTATGTAGAACAACTTTATACTAGACGGTGCCCGCGACTTCGTCTGCGTAGAATTGGTATTACGAGTGGTCAAGTTTTCATCAAGCACTCTTTATTTCTTATTAAAAAACATAGATATAATGAACTTTTATATCACTAAACATGATAAACGATTGGTATCCTGTACAATCTTTCATCCCCAATTACACCCTTTAATTTACATTAATTTTTATTTTTGCAATAAAATGTAGCCTATGTCCTTTTCCATGGTCCCGTTTATCTCTATTATAAAATTCATGAAAATTGGTTCATCGGTTTAGGCGTGAAAACGTAACAGATACACAGACAAACGAGTGACTTTCACATTTGTAATATTACCATAGATTTCCCTACCTCCTGTGACGTCGGCATGAGTGGCATGTAACAACAAATAAGACTATTGTTTACCACCAAGGCTACCTTAGTAATGGTATACCATTAAGACTAAAAACAAGCATACTGCCCGCGTAATGGAATGCCATCACCTCATCGTATGGACCCGTATTTTCAGAAATATTTAGGCCAGGTTTTAAAGTATGAGTTCGGTACTGCTGCAACTTTTACCGGTAATAAGTGTTACGATGGTAGCCATTGGCATCTCTGAAAATGAAATTACTCGAAACATTATCCATTAGGTATACAATAGGTAGAACACAAGTAAGGAATTTAAATATCTCCAACAAAGAGGTTTCACGTCGCTTGCGAGCGTCATTTTATATTGTTTGTGTCAATAGGCATTTGGTATGCTGCTGCTTATGCGTAGTCTATGAGGGGCCAGATTTACCACTTATAAAGAAGCAACCTTTGTCGTGTAGTAAAGTGGCCACCGTACCGCACAAAAATAATGTCTACGTCTGTAACGTTTACATTGCGTAACGCAAAATCAAACTTCAATCCTTAATCTCGCAATTTTATGATGAACTGACTTTTGCACTATGATAAGTAGGTATCCACAGACAGATGCTTTTGTAAGCTTTTCGCGACGCCGATACTTAAACGGTGTACGATACATACACACACTCTCACACTTCTCACACTTGTATCCCAAAAGGGGTAAGGAGATGCGTAAAACCCACATTTTGCTTACTATAATTTAGTCACACTCATATAAAGTTGCAGGCCTAATGCCGCCAATCGGGCATTTTGGGCATTGGGAAAATTGGGGGTATATTAAAAGGGGAAGGTAGCCAAGAAGGGAAAGCAATGGGACAAAAAGTATATTGCCTAAACGGATGGATTATGGTGTGTAAGTAAACTGCAACTCAAGAGTCACAAGTGTGTTGCCGGCCTTTGAGATAGGAGTACTCTCTTTTCTTGAAGGTTTGAAGGTCGTATCGGTCCGGAAATACCGCAGGCGACAATTTGTTCCAAAGATTTGTTGTGCGAGGCAAAAAAATTCTGGAAAACTGCACAGTGGTGGATTGCCAATTATCCAGGTGATGGGGATGAAAGTTTTGTCGCGTTGAATGATGGCGAAACGTTGCGGCCGGTATAATGTGGTATATTTAATGCGGTTGCAAATCTTCATAGGCTACGTTCACCGCTTTTTATCCGATAGGCCCTGCGCTATTTGCCACCTTATAAAAAAGGACATAATAACACAGATTGCATTGAAAACAATTTATTTAATATTGCTTTCAATGAAGAAGAAGATGAAAGACGGATGAATTCAAGAATATGTAAGGTAAGTCACACATAATTAAAGCCAGCTGTCTGGAGCAGTACTTTAATAGCGAACATCTTACAGAAGACAACGGATTAGAAGAAGGCACCTACTACAAGCTCTATAAAAGGGGTGTCGTGGGCAAAGCACAAATACTGGTATTTCGAGTGTTTACAGACCCCATTAAAGGCTTACCTTAACACGGGACGGATGGCTTGATTACGAAAATACGAAGAACAGACTTCAAGAACATAATCCTGTATTCTACTAAACTATGTTGATTCCTCGGTGATACGCTTAAGACGACGTATAAGCTTTTTAGCCCTTAGGTCTGAAGTAGCGATAAGTTTGTAGAAAACACAACGACTTATGAATTTTGGTTAAAGAATGACGCTATAACACTTAGAATTTGTTATTAAATAGAGGGCTTAGATCATTGTTCGTTGTGCATTCTAGGTTTTTATTTCCTAAGTGTATTTCTAGGATTTTTTATGAATACTGAGATATGGTTGCTGGACGTAGGTACTTGTATATTATACACAAAGACAATCATACGAATTGTCTTTGTGTAGAATATATACGTTGCTTTCTTTAAACCTATAGAAATCTTATTAATATAATAATGATAACAATGAATGTCACGAGAACAAAATCAATGAAGATCAAAATATTTATAAGTATTATGGCCGAAGAGGTTGCGTGTGTGCTGATCGAAAAGTCCCTTCAATTTCTACCGTATAGGGTCTTTGGTAGCTTAACATATGCCGGGTCATACGCATATTCTCTACTCTCAGGAGTTCAGGTTAGGTTCCGTTCCCGTCCGTTCCCGCATAGAACGCAGTATCAACATTCAGTATCAAGACTATCGCTTGGAGATGTAAAAAAATCAAGAATTTAAGTGAACTCATTAAAAAACTCGGTTATTTATGCCGCTTATTATACTTATTGATACTCGCAAGTAAAGAAAACAAAAAAAATCAATCCTATTGTATACTTCTCGTTAACCTAAAACTATGAAAGGCAAGAACTCATGACCAAGACTCACGATTGTATGGATCTTTGAACTCTCAACTAACCATATTATTTAGTGTAAATGTATGTAGAAACCACGACGAAATGGGTGAATCGATAGAACTACATTATGCCGCATAGGTATAATGATTATATCGTTTAGTAAAATTTAAAAAACACAAAAATCATAAAGTAGAAATGAGTTCCTGGCTTCACCATCTAGATACCATGTATACTAAGACCAATCAGTTGGACTCGTCAAAACGAATCACATGAACCCGAGGGGTTTAGCCACTGAAAAGTTCTACTAATCATCTCTTGGCTCCATCATCAGATCACCTCCAAGATGCCGTAGTATTGTCATCCAAATACAAAGCTTCATTTCGATACCACAATTAGAAGTAGGTTAAAATTTACTTCCAAGATTTGTTCCATAATTTACTTCCAAGATTTGTTCCAAAATTTACTTCCAAGATTTGTTCCAAAATTTACTTCCAATATTTGTTCCAAAATTTACTTCCAAGACTTGTTCCATAATTTACTTCCAAGATTTGTTCCAAAATTTCCTTCCAAGTTGGTTACAAGTGAAGCCAATAAAAGTGTATTACGAATCAATCAAACAAAATTCAAAACAAAAAAAAATAGTTTAGTCTTCTAATTTCTTCCTACCATTAAGGTAGTAAACTATAATAAGGCCCGCCTGATGGCAAGCGAAGACCTATGAACGTTCGCGTCTAGAATCATACTTACAAAAAATTACGCACTTCCTATACAGCGTGTAAGTAACACCATCGCAAATAATTTACAAAAACTTCTTTCTTGGGATACTTATCACAATGCTAAAGTCAGTTCATCTGAAAAATGCGAGATTAAGGATTTACAGTCAATAGTTTGATTTTGAACTACGCAATGTAACGCGATACGGGTACGTGTGCGGGACGGTGAATGATCTTCAGCGCACGGCGCCGTCGAAGCAGCCGGTAGCATAAATATTTTACATTGCAGTTTTTGGCCGTATGGGGTATTTATTAATTTTTTTCGGTAAACTGTTCTGTTCACTCATTGCGATATCACCATTAAGCAAAAAAAAAATTATGAATTTTCCGGACGAAATTTGCAAAGATTTTCCACTCAGAATGATGGTCTGAATACCTTATTTCAGAATTCGGTACGGTGTCACTTATATATACCCTGTATATTGGACATGTCATTTTCACTGTGCCGTCGCACGTTGTCCCTGTACGTCTCCGCTTCCAATCAAGCAATAATTGCTTTAACCGTTTGTCCCATTTCAATGTTTATTTTTGTAAGGGGTGGGCCTATACATATAACTTAGGTGTAAATCAAAAGATCTGCAATCACTACAAATTAATATTTCTTCAGCACGTGAACCGATTGCTAATGTTTAATCCACCCAGCCCTGATATCTTCAAAATGGTTACATAAAAAAACCCCTCAGGCCTTTTAGGCCGGGTTGGACTCATTCAAGTTGCCCATTGTACTTTTCTAAAAAAAAAGAATAATTTATATAAAGTAACATTCGAATAATGAAATTCTATACGAGCCACGGCTATATTAAAATGTATTGCTACGATTTGTATGGCTTTCCAGTAAATTACTGTGGGGATAAGCTCTAAGTGAGCCCCGCAGCGGGAGACTGTCGAGTTCTGCGATTTGCTTACGGTCGTCTATAAATATACTTTATGTGCAAACACTGTTATTATGAAATATAATAAGGCGCGTCTTATCTGTGGCTTAAAAATTTTAAATGTCGGTAAATAAAACCAACAAAACAAAGAACAATAGTAATGAAACTTATTTGAGACCAAAAAATATATTTTACTAAAAAAAATTTTATTCACTAGTACGTGAAATTATCCATATCTGTTTAGAATTATATACATATATCTATATCTATCTATATACATAAAAATTAATCCCTATTTCCCTTGGTCATGGCATCACGCGTGAACGGCGGGACTGATTTCGCTAATTCTTTTTTTTGTGTTTTTTATTGTAAGAAGGTTCTTATGAAAGAAAAATTAAGAAAGCTTAAAATCATATTAACTTTTCTAATGTAACCTTAGCGCTTTTGACATAACTGCCACAGTTGGCGGACACCTGGATTAACACATAGGCTACTTTTTATCCCGATATTGCCACGGCATTGGGGCTTGCGCGGGTGAAACTGCGGGGCGCAGCTTGTATAATATAATAAAAATAAAGTTTTTTTAAACAAACTTTTATTACTTGTTAATAAAAAGAAATAAAAAAGTTAAAAATAATTTAAGTCTGATAAGAAATATACCATTTTATAGGTACATTATATCATATTTTTTTTTAAATAAAAGCGCGTTACACCCATAAACTTATACTATTGTTACGAGCTGAGGTTCGGGATTAGAGAATTATACCAGATTGTTACCGCAAGAGACACACTTTATTTTAATAGATCACAAAATACACAGGGAATCTAGCAACAACACAATTACAATAATTTAATATCACTAAACTTCTTAATTCACTTACACTTTAGTCGCTGTTATTTCACTTGACACTCACTTGAAAACTAACTCACTTGACACTCACTTGAAAACTAACTCACTACTCCGCAATGCCACGCTTTATATAGCAAAACGGTATTTCTAGAAACATCGCGACACCTCTTGTAAATTCTACACAACAAATAGAAGCCTCTAAAACGAACTAGTATTTTCTATAATGGGTTACTAACTACTTAGTTCCGTGTTGCCTCAACAGATGGCGTGTATCTTTATTTTGTAGCTCTATACGACTTCCCCAGTCGCCAATAGATGGCGGGTTATTCGTAACACTGCCCCCTTCTTAGACATGCTCGTCCCGAGCATGATTATCCCTACGATAACGCGCCAACCGATCCACATGGACGATCTTGGGAGTGCCCCGCGGTCCTTTCTGAATGCGGTACGTTACGTCATTGAGTCTGGTCACTACTTTGTACCTTCCGTCCCATTTCACCTGCAGCTTCGGAGATTTGCCTTTTCTGCGAACCGGGTTATGCAGCCAGACCAGTGATCCTTCCTCAAAGCTCCTGTCATTTATCTTTCGGTCGTACCGGGTTTTCATTCTCTCCGACGTCTGCTGTCCTGATTGTCTGACGTGCTCATAAACGTCAATCATCTTGCTGCGTAAATCGTTGGCGTAATCCGTAATACTGCGCGGAGTGTCAGGGGGAGTGCCCGTGATTAAATCTGCAGGCAACCGCAGTTCTCGACCGAAGTTCGCAAAGGCTGGTGTTACTGACGTGCTCTCGTGGACTGCACTTCGGTACGAGAGGAAGAACGGCTGGATGTGTTTATCCCAGTCTCTTTGTCTGCCTTTCACAACTTTTGCCAAGTACCTCTCTAATATCTGATTAAACCGTTCCACCATTCCATCAGATTGAGGGTGGTAAGAGGTGGTTCGGGTTTTAAAAGCACCCATCACGCGGCACGTTTCCTGGAACAACTGGGACTCAAAATTCCTCCCCTGATCACTGTGAATCTCCAAAGGTACCCCAAATCGACAGAAGACTTCATTGACCAGCTTATCAGCTACCGTGGTCGCCTCTTGGTTCGGTATTGCATATACTTCCGGCCACTTCGTATAATAATCCATGACAACCATGAAATACTTGTTGAATCTTCACTCTCCGGATATGGACCTGCTACATCCACGGCAATACGTTCCCACGGAGCTCCCACATTATACAGCTGCAATGCACCCCTGCTGCGTGTGTGAGTTCCCTTCACTGCTGCACAACTGATGCATTTTCGACACCAGTCTTCCACATCGTCGCGGCAGTGGATCCAATAAAACCGCTCTCGAATCTTTAATAAAGTCCTTTTCACACCCAAATGGCCCCCTGAACATCCATCGTGGTAAAGCTGTAAAATCTCCGGTACCTTGGTCTTCGGAACAACCATTTGAAGGTGACCGGTGTCCCCTCGAGCATTCTCCCATTTACGGCACAATACTCCGTCCTGGACGATCAAGCTATTCCACTGCGCCCAATACCCCTTCGTTATTGTGCTCATAGCTGCAACGTCGCTCCACTTTGGCCACGAAGCATTGGCTTTGACCCACTCGAGGATTAATTTGACATCTGTGTCCTCTTCTTGAGCCTTCCGTAAGGTTTCCTTCCACTCGTCACTCAGGTCCGTTCTTAACATACGGACGGGCACAGCTTCCTTGGTCTCTTGCCTAACGCAGTGTTTACAGTCCTCTTTGCAAGGCCGCCTTGACAGTGCGTCAGCGTCGCCATGGGATTTGCCACTACAATGCTGAACCTCGAAATCGTACTCCTGCTGTTGGGCGGCAGCATCAACCACCCTTCTCTCCTGTGGTGGTCCATCGCTTTGCCTCGGGCAATTCGCCCAAAGGTGGCCCTTCTTTCCGCAGGTGTAGCATCGGGGGCTGTATTGTAGACGGCCACGGGCGGTGGGTGTAGTTACTTCCTTAACGCGGTGGGCTCGGTGGTCTTGCCTCACCGCTTCCACCTCCAATGCGTGGGCAAGGGCAGCCTTAAGCGTGTCGTGGTGCCCCAGCCTAACAGCAGCCCTGGCCTCCAGGTCACGGATGCCGTCGATGAAGGCTTGCACCAGATTGCCCTCGATCAATGTAGGCGCTGACCAATATGCCTTCCGGACGAGCTTCTCAATTTCCAAGGCCCACTGCTACAAATTCTCCCCTCCACACTGCACGCGCTCCTTTAACTGAGCACGGAATACGTGCTCCAGGTGCGCGTCACCGTACCTTGACTCCAACGTCTCAACGAGCTGGTCGTAGGTAAGGTTCTTGCCGAGAGCCTCCAGTACAGTCAAGGCCTGATCGCGGAGACCCAAGGTGAGCGCTGTCATGGCCTGCGCCTCAGTCCACCCGTTCGCCTTCATAACGGCCTCAAACTGGATCTTATAAGCAGACCAAGAGGACGTTCCATCGAATGGAGGCACCTTAAATCCGCGCGCCGCAGGAGCATTCCCCACAGAAGCAGTTCCAAGCTTCAGGTCTCCTAGGGCCTTCTGCATATCCACAATCTTATGCTCAGCGTCCGTGATGCGGGCCTCGTGCTGGTGGACCGTCTCTTTCATCACCTTGAGGTCCTTACCTAGTGCAACCTGGAGATCCTTCATAAGGAACATCTGCTCCTCCTTGTCCAGCTGCAACTGGTCCTGCAGCTGACGAGCCTGCTCCTCCTGGCGAAGGCTCTGCTCCTGCAGCATCATCATTAATGCGGCGAGGTCCGGAGCCGCCGAGGTCGAGGGAGCCGCTAATGAACCATCAGCAGGTTCTGCCGTCGGCTGCCGACCGTCCGCTGGTAGTTGCGGAGCATCCCCAAACCGTCTCTGGTCCATCTCCTGTTGTCGCTGTCCCCTAGTACGAACGCCTTCCGTGTCCTCCTTCGGTAAAACCGGCATCATCTAATCACACTTCTGACACCAATTTGTTACTAGCTGAGGTTCGGGATTAGAGAATTATACCAGATTGTTACCGAAATAGACACACTTTATTTTAATAGATCACAAAATACGCAGGGAATCTAGCAACAACACAATTACAATAATTTAATATCACTAAACTTCTTAATTCACTAACACTTTAGTCGCTGTTATTTCACTTGACACTCACTTGATAACTAACTCACTTGACACTCAGTTGAAAACTAACTCACTACTCCGCAATGCCACGCTTTATATAGCAAAACGGTATTTCTAGAAACATCGCGACACCTCTTGTAAATTCTACACAACAAATAGAAGCCACTAAAACGAACTAGTATTTTCTATTAATGGGTTACTAACTACTTAGTTCCGTGTTGCCTCAACAGATAGCGTGTATCTTTATTTTGTAGCTCTATACGACTTCCCCAGTCGCCAATAGATGGCGGGTTATTCGTAACACTATGTTTATGGTTACACCTTTATTTCTCTTGCCGTCAAAATGTAACACGGGTTGCTAGTATTTTATAATTCATTTTATAGCGAGATACTATGTAGGTTCGATTCGGTTGGTCCTCCGTTCATTGCCCCGTTGGTTTGGTTTTTTCCCTTAGGAAATTATATTAGACTAGCAGTTCCCACGCGGCTTCGCTCACGTGTACATATTTATATATTTTGCACGGAACCCTAATTCTTTTTCCAAAATCAAAGTAGCCTAAGTTACTTCTTATAACACCAGCCATCTGCCAGTGAAAGCCAGGAGATTAGCCGGAACAAAGAGACAGACAGACAGACAAAAATTGTAAAAAATGTTGTTTTGGTATAAGTACCGTGTATACGTCCAAATGCACTTAGTAAAAAGCGGTTATTATAATATTACAAACAGACACTCTAATTTTATTTATTTGTATAGATTAGATATAAATATATTTTATGTATCAGCTCATAATCTAAAGATTCTCCTAATCTAAAGATTATGTGCTGAAAACTGTGTATTTACTTACTAGCACTTACAAACGGCCCCACCAGCCGTCTCTCGCATAATGCGAGGTAATAGATGCCAGGTTCTTAACTGGACGGACGTCTAAAGTCTTACAAATAAAAATTATGATAGTCAAAGTTCCCTCTTTTACTGGCAAAAGGTACTTTTTACTTCAATAAGACTCTTTAATCGTCAAGACAAGGCTAGCTTTTAATTATTCGCGTTCCATAATCTATTTATTACATTTACGGGAATTAACCACGTATAATTAAGGTCCTCAACATCGGCACAACGAAATATGTCTCGCAGGTAACAACCCCAGATGTCTATAAAATAGTAGTAGCAGTAGTAGTTCCTCTATAGACCAAACAAAGCGGACTATTACTGAAAGGATCAAAGAACATATCGCTGCTGTGAAGAACCGCCAGACTAGCAAATTAGCGATTGCAAAGTATGCACTTGAAGTAGGCACCAATCACTATATTGAAGTTTACGGTACGTAAATTCTCTAGACCCAAACGTTACTTTTACCCAAGCTTTGAGTGCAGATAAATGTAGAACCTTCTACCTCAAGGCTTTGACGACGCGACGTACAGCGTGCACCATCGAGCCAGTCAGCCTCAGACCACGACCAGTGCAACCTGAGACAAAACGCAATTCTAATTTTCGGAAACTTACTTAATACTTTTGGTGAACGCAGCAATTTTCAAATCTGGCAACCCTAGAACCAAAGACTACAATAGTATATAGGATATAGACAGGCAGCTCTGCTTCTTTTTATTGACAACACAAAACTCTGCCTGGTGGTCAGATACCGAAAACTAATATAATATACATATCCATAGGTATATATATATATATATACAATTGAACAATATATAGGTACCTACTTATACGGTGTATGAATGTGTTTTGTTGTTACCTGTTTCTTGTTTTAACTTTTGGTTTGGTTCTAACATGAGAATTTTATACTGTAGCTAATTAATGTATGTTTATGACTAATCTCCGATTTTTATATTCAAACCAAAACTTTTATTGCAAAAAGAAAAGCACAAGAAACCAGCAATCGGTACTCATACGCAGCCATTTGCAATATAAGTGAAGTGTTGCCAACCTAATATTAATAAGTTCCAAATATTAAAAAAAAAATTTTGATTGTTTCGATTGTATTTTTAATTAATACTATTGTGTGTTGGTAAACAAATTGTTGTTTGTACAGAATTTAAAGTGGTTTTAGATATTTAATACACAATATTTTGGTATTTACAAATGCGAATTTTAAATCGTAATACATTTGAGGGTAATAAATTTCCCCTCATACAAATTATAAATTTAAATATTGTAACACAGTAATTTTAGTTCCGGTATCTATCCTTGGGATGGCACTGGACTCAATAAAAAAAGGGCAATTCTTTTATGTTCCAAGTTGCCATAGCATGCCTAGAACTGTCAAAGTGTCAAGCAATCAACCATTTTGAAGTATCATTCTGAACTGTTGTCATTCGTGTTTCTTGTTTTAAATTAGGATAATTATAAGAAAACCATGGGTTTAGCTACCGTAATTGAAAGTGAAACACATTTCCAATCGGAGATGGCCAACGCTGGCACTAAACTCGTCGTAGTAGACTTCACAGCTACTTGGTGAGTATAACCTGGATTTTCAAAAATTCAAGTCATCGTGTGTGCACTGTGAGTAAATAATTAATGATGGTGTGTATAGGTGTCCACCCTGCCAACGGATCGCACCAATCTTCGAACAATTGCCGGCGAAGTTCCCGCGGGCGGTATTCCTGAAAGTTGACGTGGATAGATGCGCTGAGACCGCCAGCGCGCAGGGCATCTCCGCTATGCCTACATTCGTTTTCTACAAAAACCGGGTATGGGGACCAAAGCTTAGAAAACTGACTATATGTCCATGTATTAAAATTATGAAACATTAATTACTCATCATGTTAGTCATGAGACATGCTATGCTTACCCTTTACTTTCAACAATGATTTTCAAGATGCTGCTTTTTTTTACTGAAGTTAGTAGTAGTAGCTACTAAAATGAATGAAAACATTTTATTATAACAAAGAAGTTTTTTCTAAAGCAAAAACATTGGCAAATAATGTTATTAAATTATATTTACAGACAAGGCTTGACCGACTACAAGGTGCAGACCCTGCTGCACTAGAAAGCAAAGTTAGACAATATTATGGGACTGATGAAGCAGGTGATGAAGAAAATGCTGTTGCTGGACATGTCAGTACCTATGACTATAAAAGCACTGTCATAAATATTTAGAAAGGATTTTATATATTATATACATATAAAATTTATTGTTTTAGATGGATTTGGCAACTTTCATAACCAAGAGTGAGTGTGAATGTCTGAATGAGGCTGATAATCATCCTCTAGCACACTGTCTGACTAGCGGGAGTGGGTATCTTGCCAGCGACTGTGATGAACAACTCATCATCAATATAACTTTCAACCAGGTAGGATAATGTTTTCACTCCTGTCTCTATGTTCCTTTATACTAATTAATTCTACATGTTTAGATCAAGAGTGTTTTTCATAATTTAATCATTTGACTTGAAATAAAGCCAAGAGTAAACTGGAAAAGGCAGCAATTGAATGAGCACTTAATACTGATCTGACTCGCATTACATTTATAATAATAATAATAACATTATAATTCCTAGAATAGAGCCAATAAAGTCGTGAGTTAATTTTAATATATTTTGTTTGGGTCCTTAATATGGTCTTTTGTTTACCCCTAGACAATTTACAAGTGGAAAATTGCTGCACAGTTTTTTCAAAAAGCACATGTTTCAGAAAAATAATTGCCATTTTAAAAACTTGTATATCAGCAAAACCGATTTCACTAAACCACATAGTCTATATATTTCAGGTGGTGAAATTACATTCCCTAAAAATCAGAGGACCAGCAGACAAGGGACCCAAGTCAGTAAAAATTTTCATCAACCAGCCAAGAACACTCGATTTTGATCAGGCAGGTGTCAACTCATCCATGCAAGATCTTGAGTAAGTATAGTGAGTCAGAGTATAGTGGCATTTATTAATCATTAATTGTTTCTTACTTAACTAATGTTTAATAAAAGCCACTATACTCTGTCTATTCATTTATTTTATTTTTGTCAGTTGTGATAAACAGGAGTGATGATTTTATTTAAGAGGAAGTTTTGAGAGGAAGATTGATTTGAAAACAGTTATAAATTAATAAAATATTAGGTATACGTAAGAATTTAATATTAATATTATAAAGGACTTGAGTGACAAATCTAGTTAAGCCATATTTCATTTGTCTAATTTTAAACTGGAATTTCAACATGTTAATTATTGCAAATACAGTTAAATGCAAGTATGGTTATAGATGAAAGATTTAGTTAATATTGATTTATAAATATGCAGTAGAAAAATTTGTTCACAACACATAGAATAGAACGTAAGGGCGCTTGTCCACCGCCGCCGTCTCCGAGACGTCACCGATAACGAGATGACGGTACTGAAGTAGCAATACACACATTTACTGAAGCCTCCTGTCACAGGAGCGCCATCATACCATATTCAGGTCAAACTCAGCTGGAAGGAACGCCATTGTCGTTGAAGTCCCGGTGACGGCGGCAGTGGGCAAGCGCCTTTACGTTCTCAAGTAACTGTCAAAAAGGAAATAAACGAATGGACAGAGTATAATTGGTATTTCATATCTCATACCGTGTCGTTTATTCTAAAGATGACAGTTATTTAGACAACTCTATTTCTTTTTCAGCTTAACACCAAGTGATTTGGAAGGCAACCCTATTCCCCTAAAATTTGTGAAATTCCAAAATGTTCAGAACATTCAGTTGTTCATAAAAGATAACCAGGCTGGAGGTGAAGTAACGCAAATTGATCATCTTGCATTCTATGGATCTCCTATTTGTACTACTAATATGGGAGAGTTCAAGCGTGTTGCAGGGAAAAAGGGAGAAAGCCACTAGCAACATGTGTTCACTAGGAAATAGTTCAGTTTCAATGTGTTCATTTTTCCCAAGTATGGCTTATATTACTAGGAGAGTCAAGTTGGTATGTTGCATAGTATAGCAACTAGAACATTTCAAGACCCTGACCTTACAACCCTATTAGAAGTAGAACGTTTTCTAGCAATATGTACAAAAAAAACTGAACTATTTTCTGTACACGAAATGAATTAATCATTTCTCAAACTGTGTCAAATAGTAAATGTGAATTTTCTAATATATTTTTGTCTCATATTTATAAAATATGGTATCATTGGTAATAATTGATTTTAAGTGTAAAGGTCATTCCAGGGCCACAGTTTGTTAAATGGGGATACATAAATATCAGTAATTTGTATATTCAATAAAATAACATACACAAGTGTACTTATATTTAGTTTTATTGACAACCTAGTCCTGTTTTAGTTCATAAATTTGAATGTATGCTTCTGTAAGTGTGATCATTTGAGGCAATATACTGGTTACATGAAGGTCTTGCATTTCATACCTGAAAAAAAAATGTACCCATAAAACACCTAGAAACAGAGTAAATATGTTGTAATGCTCTCATAAAGACGTCCAGTCAATAAACATTTAACAAATAAAAATAAATGCATTTCAACTACGCAGTGTAAACTGCAGAGTATTTCAAAGTGCAATCTATCTTGCACATATGCCATTATAAAAACCTTTTTCGGAATTCAAATGAGAGTCAAAATATTCTTTGTCCCGTTTCTCTAAATTGTAACGAAAATTTTATATATATTTCTATGTTTTTTATAATAAATTAAAGGCATGCATTTCATTGTATTAATTTCATTCAAGTGATTTTGGGGAGCTACAAATATTTTGATATACCATTGTTGAATAATATGTTTTTAGATACTAGTTATTTTGAGAAATAGGGTCTGGTCTATTGGGCCGAAAAGGAAAAATTACATATGGCACTCGCTCGCATTCGCCGCGGGGTGCAGTCGGCAGTTAGGTATTGTCATTGATGATTATACTTTTTATTAAACAAAATCACGACTGCATAAAATATTGGTTTCTCGGCTAACACGTAGATATTAATGGTAGTCTGTTTAGCACCTAAATACCTGCTTTCACAGCAGTTTTCTCACAGAGATGTACCTAACCAGCAAGGATGAATCTGACTTGCCCAACAGTACAGTATTTAGTGTTTTTCATACTGTTGAGTATAGTCATGTGTTGTGAGTGTTCTAAATACTGATAGCCCTTGCTTTCAAACAGACCGCAACATTAATATACTGAACCGAAAGGCGTAGCAGTCTTTTTTTTTTAATTTACGTTCATGATACTCACCACTGTTGTGTAGGTTTGTGAAGCACATGCGCCCTATATGTTCCCTTCTCTGGCATACCGTCGTGTAAGATGTTGCCCACTAGTTCGTATGTCGTCTTACCGTTGTACTTCGCTTTTACTTCAGGAGTGAGAATATCCCCGAAATCGACGTTTCTGTAAATTTCATACATGATCAGATCTTTCGTTAGCAAAGTCAGCTTTTGGTCCATACCCAAGATCTGAAGCAGCTAAGAAATTATGTCATCTCATTACAGTAGATTAGCAATTATGTAAATATATTTAACGAAGTGTAAGTAATTTTAAGTTATTTGTGTTCTCTAATTTATTATTTGTATAGTATCAAAGTATAATATCAAACTAATTGTTGATATCATTTAATAGTAGAGAAACGATAATTTAAAAGATCATCTCGAATTAGCCGTGCTCACCGCTCCAAAGTCGGCAATAACCGACATCTAATGATGGGTAAGAAAGGAAGCTATCTAAATGTTACCGAAAAATTTACTCAAAATAAAAAATGTTTACGACTATGTCGCTCAAACTATTTTTCATTATAAATGTTTTTTAAGCTTTTATTTAGCTTGACCTGTCCCGGTATCTATAGGATAATAATCGTATGTATATAATTATTCGTTAAATTTCAAAACATTTATAATTTATTACATATTTCATATGTATTTTATCAAACTGTGTCAAATAGTTTTTATTTAATTAATAACATTACGAAATTTCATCAGTGACTTTTCGTTCACTCTATCGTTATGTAGTTTGTTACGCTGCTACATACAATGCCAAACCCACTACGCCCTAATCGGCAATTACCGACAGCGGATGACGTCAGGAACGTGACTAGTGCTGTGACTAAGTAATTTGAAATATATGAATTACATTTTATTATTCTTTTGTTTGCTATTGCAAAACTTAGTAATCGTCATTATTTTGGATACGATACGATAAACATTGGATGAAACTTCATGCTTCGTTGGTTATTGATACGATCTTGGGATCCCTTTGCATTTACGCCTTGGCGGTCAAAGGGTTAACTACTAACATCGATTCTGTGGTTCTAAATATAAATAAAAATTGCACTCACTTGACTGGAAAATTGACAACAGTTGGATTCTTTTCAACAAAGAAAGTGTTTTTTGTAAATCTTTTAATATACAGTATCAAATAGGGTGGGAGTTGAGTGATCTCAAATCTCTTCAGGAAGTTCTCTTTATACGTTTTGTTCTCTTTTGATGTTTGCCCATTGAACTTTGAAAGTAACTGGTATAAATTGACCTGTAAGGGAAAATATTTCATCCTATATCCTTTTAAAGTATAAAAGCAAGTCTTGGTGAGCGTCATTATGTTCAAGTTAATCTTGAGAACCGCTCAACACATTCAAATTCAAGAAATTTCAAAATTGACGATGAAATCTCTTATGTATCGATGTTAAAACCCATTCACGATATCTTTTATTTTAGTACGAGTAACTCTGATAAGAAAGGGTCAACAACAAAACAACTAAGATTATAAAGTTTATCGTATTTAAATTCAAAAGTACAAAACACAGTTTCATTTACCTTACGTTATTATTTATAAATAAAATGTGTAAACTTAGTATTTTATATTAAGAAGATAACTAATGTACACATTAAAAAACTGCGACAATAGAGTAGATTTTTGGAACGGATTTTGACCCAATACAGGTAAGTACCAAATTAGTTAAATCAATTTCGTATGAAAAAAGCTTTAGTTTCGGTTCAACGGTACTGCAGACAGACCTCAAACTTATAAAACCCCTCTTTTGATAAAGTAAGTGGATATACAGTTTCGATATTTATAATTCTGTACTTTAATTTTCGAACATATCGATATTATTACTACAGCACTGATGTCACATGATGAGCAAACAAAATGAAAGCAGAAACTGCACTTACCTGTGGAATAATGTTTTCTCTAAACTCGTCAGTGAATAATGGTGTCGGTGGTAGATCACAAGTTAAGTACATGAAAGGTGATTCAGTAATCATTTCACTGTACTCTTCACTAGACAGGTCTACTTTTGCAGCATCATCTGCGTCTGGTGGTGGCAACTTCCTGTAAAGGAAAAATTCTAGTCACGTGTTCTGGATATGGATTATCATCATCATGTCAACCACGAAACATCCAACTCCTGAACATAGAATCTCATAAACAATCAGAAAATGTTCTTGGAACATGTACAGTTAAATTAACTAGAGTTTGATAACATACTAAAACAATACTCAATTAAAAGAGAGAGATTCCAGACTGAGCAAACTCTTTCATATTAAATAATAATAGTGATTCTCTTTACCTGGTATATATCCTCATGTGCCCAAGGAAAGATTTATAGATAATAGAACTATTTGGTTTCTTTGTACCATTGAGCGCCATATGTAGAGAATTTAAAAACCAGGACAGAAAATCTATGGGATCACCTAAAACAAAAATAATAATATGATAAGATATTAAGATGATATCAAAAACATGAGTCACAACATATGTAAGAGGACTTGAATGTATGATAAGTAGGTATAATTATTGAGTATTGTAAGTATGTAATAGAATAATGAATGATAAGCGTTGACAACCTTTTAATTTAACGCCAATGATTACCACCTGTTTAGTAAAATAACTCCAGTCCATCCTAAGACTGCCTGGAGATTACTTTGAGGGATAAGGCCGCCCTTTATAAACTATTGATACGATACATCTCCTATTACATCTATGTAAAACTTACTTCTTATCGTCTTTACTCTTGCAGTACAAGGGCTTAAGTTACTAAATTAAATTAACTTAAACATTTACAGAAATACAAGACAAGGTAAACTCTCCAGTCTTTGTTTTAATACTTTTAAAATGTTCATGATTTCTATTACGTTATTTATTATATAATACTAGCAGCGCCGTTCGAATAAAATTTCGGGATAAAAAGTAGCCTATATGGTAATCCAGGTCTCTAGCTATCTACATACCAACTTTCATCACAATCGGTTCCGTAGTTTTGGCGTGGACACATACATACATCCATACATACATCCATACATACATCCATACATACATTCATACATACATCCATACATACATACATCCATACATACATACATCCATACATACATACATCCATACATACATACATCTATACACACATACATACATACATCCACACAAACTTTCACGTTTATAATATAAGTAGGATTGTACCTCCGATAAAACCTTGTTTATTAGAAAATTAAAGATGTTACACAATCATCATAAATATTCGCTGATAAAGGAGGTACCTCCTCACAAACTTTCACGTTTATAATATTAGTAGGATTGTACCTCCGATAAAACCTTGTTTATTAGAAAATTAAAGATGTTACACAATCATCATAAATATTCGCTGATAAAGGAGGTACCTCCTCACAAACTTTCACGTTTATAATATTAGTAGGATTGTACCTCCGATAAAACCTTGTTTATTAGAAAATTAAAGATTTTACACAATCATCATAAACATTCGCTGATAAAGGAAGATAAACTTACTCTGTTTAATGAACTGGAACCTCTTCTTGGACCATAGTACTACAGCTTGAAGCATCTCATGAGGTGACACGTGTGCTTTGAAAGCTCTCGGATTCCACAGCTTCCGAATCAGCTCTCCGAATCTTTGCACTAAGAGGAATGAGGAATCGCCCGGCGGTCGCTTCACGTCCGCATAGTTTTCCTCACGGAGGAAATAGTTGCGGAGTGGCCTCACTTGACTTAAGCACTAAAACATATATTATCACAAAAATAAACAAACTTCAACGAAATTCATTGTGAAAATAAATAATAATAATAACTTCACACATCTCACACACGGCCGTCTGATCCCAAACTAGGTAGAGCCTGTACTATGGTAACCAGACTGCTGATAAACATACTTATATATTTCTAAATACATACATTGGGCTTTGTTATAAGGAACTCTAAAGATTTTAGAAAGCCACAGACTAAGATTAGACTTTTTCGGCCTTAGTTCGATCTGGTCTGGAATATTGTGCTCAGGTCTGGTCACCACACTACGAGGTACATATTAAACGCCTCGAGAGTATCTAAAAGCGTTTTCTCTGGCACCTTTCATACCAGTGTAACAAGGTAAAACAGTTGCCGACGTATCAAAGTCGTCTAAAACATTTTAATCTCCATAGTTTGTTCGATCGGAGACAGTTATTGGATCAGATCTTACTACACAAATTAGACTGCCCCATTCTTGTTGAGAAAATAAATGTAAATGCTCCCTCAAGGTTACCCCGTGCAAGTAAATACGCTCCATTTTCTATTAAATCTTCAAAAACTAACTTGGGTCAGAACGCTACTATGAATAGGTTACTAAGCCAGTATAACAAGCTGACAAAAAATTATGAAATTGATGTAGACATTTTCTCAAACAGTCTACCAACATTTAAAAGCAAAGTTATTGCATCATTTAGACCTCCTGTATCTTGAGAGTTACTGCATCACTATGTCCTGTAAGCTCGATCATTCTCTATATTTTCTGTATGTTGTATAATGTATATGACTGTGTATAAACTTAGGTATGTTTTAAAAAAAAAAAAAAAATATATATATATATATATATATATCGCGCTCATATAGCTATTTCTCACAGATGTTTTAAATTATTTTTTAGATAATTGTTTTCTTTTGTTAACATGTAAATGTATCTCTAAGTTTAGGTTTAGTTAATATTAAGTAGAAAAAAATCTTAGATGAAACTGTCCCTAACCATGCAGTGGCAACTTGTAAGTAAAACAACACTCAGCACATAATTTATTGTAAAACATGTTTGTAAACTCAATATTAGTGTATGTTTTGTAAGTTGTCCTAAATAAATAAATAAATAAATAAATTACACCCAGACACAGAACAAATTATCGTGCTCATCACACAATTATTTGTCCTGGGTGGGAATCGAACCCACGACCTCTGGCTTAGCAGTCAGGGTCACTAACAACTAGACCAACTGGCCAGTTAAATGAACTAATATTTTAATATACTAAATATACTAAAACTAATTTACTATTCCTGAAAATATGTAGAATTCGTAAGTGAAACAACCATGAAAATTGGTCCATTACTTTTTAAGAAAACCACGGTCGTACATACATATGGATTGAATACAGAACCATCTTTTTTTGAAGATGATTAAAAATTCTGTGATTTGTCAATATATACATATACATACAAACAGTACACTAAAGTATGTTAATGGTACCTAGATCGCAAACCAAAATCGCTCTACATATAAGAACATATTTTTCTCTATATCCGGATTGGATGGCTACTTACACGCTAACATAGTATTTTAATGTTAAGATTCAGGCACGCTGCAGGCCTATACCAGGGATATAGGTATCCGCAAAGATAAGAAAAAAAAACTGTCATATTATACTAAGATTAAGTTATGTAACTACTAATTTGAAATATAAAATAAACTGATGTAGAAATAAAAGGCTTTATTATATTATTATCACAGTGAGATTTCGGTGCCATGTTTTTGTATCAACTTAAGAGGGTGACACAGGCCTAAAAAAAAAATAAGCAGTCATGGGACTGCCAACAGAAGTGAAAACTTAACGAAACGATTGTGAACATTGGTGATTTTAATTAATAAGGAGCTGACAGAACTCAATGTTTAGATTAGCACCCTCTAGTGGATCTATATATGTATTATTAGCGTGACAGTCACAAGTTCAGTGCTTTTTCCCCATAGCAAAAAATCAAATAACATTATTTTATGATATCATTTATGAAACATCATATACTTTATTGGCAAGTGCCAACTCTTACTGATTTTATATCATGCACAGATATTGCTACTGCAACATATATTCAGCAATAACAGGCAGGTTTAATTAAGTAATGTCCATTTACCTGTAAAATAACATTGCAATAATCATTGGCCTTGATGTTATTAAGACCAACTATCCCAGGCATGTACATAGTCCCATCTATAGCTCTAGACATCTTGGTATTATAATCCAGCTGGTTTATTTGTTCAGGTGTAAAGATTGGGTTCAATACATACTTGATGTCATTCAGAGAGGAATCTGTGAATAAAATAATTCTAGTTTAGTAAAACTGAAAAAACATACTTTATCTTTAACATAATTAAAAAGTAAAAAAACCGGCCAAGTGCGAGTCGGACTCTTGCACTATGGGTTTCGTTCCATTATCTGTACAACATTAGACACTATAATATTCTGTGAATATTTTAAGCGTCTACCTGCTGCCGTTATTAATATCGAGCAAAGTACTGTAAAAAAACACGTTTGTTGTATTGCAGCCCCACTTAAATATTTATTTTATTCTATTTTTAGTATTTGTTGTTATAGTGGCAACAGAAATACATCATCTGTGAAAATGTCAACTGTCTAGCTATCACAGTTCATGAGATACAGCCTGGTGACAGGGTCCCGTTTTTGTCTTTAGGATACGGAACCCTAAAATAGAGTTTCACTATCCACCTCCTGCTTTGTCAGATGAGACCATCATTACCAAGAATGGGTTGGATTAGTCAAAACGAATCATGAGCCCTAACTCAAGGGGTTTACAGATAGTCACTGAAGAGTTCTACTATCCACCTCCTGGTTCTGTTATCAGATCAGCTCCAAGAAGTTAAATTATAGTATGGTCATCCAAACTACATATACATAGAAAGTTTCATGTAGGTTAAAGTTGACTACCTAGATTTGTCTACATAGTTAGTTTGAGAGATTATAGTGTGTTAGACTATAAGAAAAGCCAATAAAGTAAATTTAAAAAAAAAAAAAAAAAAAAATTCAATTCCCGTTGGATTCCTTTTCAGAAGTTATAAAGCAACACTTTTACTACTAAGTGTCCTTATTGTATCTTTAAAAACTTGGAATCGGCTTTCAGTCTAACTACGATATGGCACAACTTTGATAGTTTACCGTGAAGTGACTGCCATCAGACCTCCACAACCAAGTTAGACCAGGTTGTCGTGAGTCTTTAGGGCTCTAACTACCCTTAACTAATGCCACAGATGTTTGTATGGCACCCCGGACCGACGGTTTAACATGCTCTAACGTGCTGTTGCTACATACATGAAAACAAATATAATTTAGTTATTGTTATATTTATAGTGTGTACCTTTTTATTTAACTGGTAAAAAGGTCCTTGATGTTGAAACCACATTTTAAATAGGCAGACTCCGTGATTTACTTTCTTAAACTTAAATAAGTTTGAAACTCACCAATGACCTCATAGTTGTCTGGCAAGCAGTAAAACTTTAATGTATGGAGATTTAAAAACACATGATGATCATCAGCCACTGAATGAGTGTATGCATGAGTATTGGTTCCTCGACCCTGGAAATAACAAGTAAATAATGAGCAAAAATTACAGATGAAGTTGCAGATATATTATTGTTTTTGTCTAACAGAAGAATCCAAACTAATATTATAAACGTGAAAGTTTGTGAGGATGTATGGATGTTTGTTGCTCTTACATGCAAAAGCTACTGAACTGATTACGATGAAACTTGGTATGTAGATAGCTAGAGACCTAGATTAGCACCTAGGCTACTATTTATGCCGCTGTTTCCACGGCACCGAGAATTACGCGTGTGAAACCGCGGGGCGCAGCTACTGTTTCATAAGGGTAACAACCGTTAAAGTAAGACTTAGATTAACTTAGATTTTATATGTATAGAAAATGTATATTTAACGATAAAATGTATTTTTTTAATATTTGGGAATGAAATTTAAAGTGTTGGTACCCAAACACTGGCAAAAAATTATATTATTTAGATTTATTTAGAACTCTTCTTCTGTAGTATGATGAAAAAAAAAGTATGTGGTGGAAAAGAATCATCCCACTAATATTATAAATGTTTGGATGTATGGATGGATGTTTGTTACACTTTCACGCAGAAACTACTGAACCGATTGCTATGAAACTTGGTATGTAGATAGCTGGAGACCTGGATTAACATATAGCGCTCACGCGGGTGAAACCGTGGGGCGCTGCTAGTTATTGATATAAATAATACCATTTGGAAAGAGGTAAATTTACCTTGGATTGTACTGGCCAAGAAAAGGTTGCCAAAAATAACCTCAATGAATACTTAATTCTACACGATATTTTTAAGAGAATTGTGAATGAGAATTCTTCATATCTTATGTCTATCAAGACAATTTCAAAAAGGCAAAAGTTCGTAGGTAAGTAAATTAAGAAAATATTATATGATTAAATTGTATACCTGAAAGTATTTCCCACAAACAAGGCAGGCGTAAACATTGATTCTGGTCAATGATACAGAACATAACTTTTCAAAATCAAAATCTAGGACATGCCTGTTGATAGTGTCTAAATACGGACACTGAATATGCATAGTTTTAGCTGGAGGTTCTGAAAAAACATTACACGAAGTTAATTAAGTAACACTTTCACAAAAAATCAACAATTCGAAAATATTTTAAAGGTTATTTTTACCTGAGTCTGTTCCATTGCCTTCACTATTTTTTCGCTTTTGAGATGTTTTATCAGACATATTGAGTTGTTTGAATATTAATTTACCTTCTAAGATATTTTAATTTTTCAATAAACTCGACGAGTCTTGTTTACAATAATACGCTGACATCAAATTCAAAAGATAATTTTAGGTGTTGTAACCGTTATTTCACGTCACTAGTTATAATAACTGGCTACGTAACATGTAACCGAATAAATAACTAGGGTTTTTGAACTGAAAACTTCTTTATGCACGTTTGTGCACTTGCTATAGGGAAAAAGCACTGAACTCGCTACCGTCACGCTAATAATACATATATAGGTCCACTAGAGGGTGCTAATCTAAACATTGAGTTATTTTGTGGGTTAGATTCCCAACCAGGACAAATATTTGTGTGATGAGCACGATTATTTGTTCTGTGTCTGGGTGTAATTTATCTATAATATGTATGTTTTTAGAAATATATAAGTATGTTTATCAGCAATCTGGTTACCATAGTACAGGCTCTGCCTAGTTTGGGATCAGACGGCCGTGTGCCGTGTGTGAGATGTGTAATAATACATATATAGATCCACTAGAGGGCGCTAATCTAAACATTGAGTTCCGTCAGCTCCTTATTAATTAATGTCACCAACCTGATAACGGTGCCGATTCTATTGTACACTCGACTAAACTAAATCCTGACTTAATTTCTTCATATGAAATCAACCTAGTGTTCTTCGTAATAAGGTCTATTTGTTACTAGCATCTATTTCTCAGCGCCGCTAAATTTCACTACAACCTGTCAACGTATACTCAACTTTATTTCCACGCAGCGAGAGTCTTCATTTATTCAAACGCTGTATAATTGCCGTATAAAAACTTGTTCAAAACGAACAAGGATGACGTGTTTTTAATCTACACCTACGAAGACGCTTACTAAAAACACAGAGCAAAAGAGATGGCATTCAACGGATAGCGGCTCTCGTTACGTGGTATTAAAGTTTATTTAAGCGTATCAGACTTTAGTCGACAAATAAATTGCTTATTTCGATAGCGACATATGTTACCTACTTGTTTCAATTTGAAATAAGACCTTGTTTCTAAGTGTACAAGGTTTACTTTTTATATGAAGAAAATTATGTGAATTTTAATTTAGCGAGTGAAGTAACAGAATTGGGGACAATGTGACGTTTTAAGTTCGTCGTTTCGTTTAAGTTTTCACTTCTGTCGGCAGTTCCATGACTGCCTATTTTTAAGCCGTCCGTAAGCAAAACGAATCGTTTCTTGATTATAGGTACGCGGCATTAGACGTTTACTGATGTAACTGTAACCGTATAGCCATAAAACCTTAGCTTTTAGACTTTCGAGACAGGTAATGTAGCCAGAACGTAGTAGCTGCTAACTGCGACTAGTTACAAAAATCACGCGTTCAAAAAACTAGCTAAGTACTTGGTCAAACCAGCCGCCAACTTGAGGGCAACTTTAAACTAAGATCGAACAAACATAAATTTTGATCGAACAATGAAGAACAGTTAACGAACAGTTGAAATAGCAAAAAAATAATTTAAAAAAACGACTTCTCCCCCCCAACTTAAGACAGCCTGGTTTAGTGTACGTAATTTTTTTCGTTTAGTAGTTCTACAAAATATTGCCAAACTTCATTATTAGGCGCATAAAATTAGCTAAACCTGGACATAATTCGATAACTCATTGTTTTTATTATTTTATCGGATATTGATATTAAGTATCAAATATTAATTAGATATATGACGTAAAAAATTCGGGGTGGTAACCGTTGTTGCTAAAAATGGGGAGATTTCGTACACTACCAACTTTTTCCTACAAGCAAAATAGGTAACCGAATACCTTGTTAGTATAATTTTGAGGTGCATTCAAATGCTATCACCTAATAGTAAAATTAAACTGAAACCAAAATCGCATGTATGTTTTTTTTACATTATTAATCTGATCTCTATATCTAGATAAGCAGAAATAGTAACTATGATGGTTGTATCTTATTAAGCTCTATTACGTCTTTTTAGACATTTAAGACAAAAAATAAACATTTATTTCTTACGTTTTAAGAATAATATGTTTCTCAGTAGTTAAAAATCGTAACTGTGAAATTTTTGTTTAATAATAGGTTTATGTGTACTACAATTTTCTATTCATCAAAATTAAACACGTCAGTGTCACGCTTATGAAATTGCTAATTTAATTGAAAATACGAGCAAGCAAGTAGTGGCGCGGGATGCATGCGGCGGGTGCGGGGTGGGGAAAGAGCGCGACGCCACGCGGAGATAGCGGCATGTCATAAGTAGTCACAACGTTTATTTCAATTGCGTGTTTTGTACCGGCTGCATCGAGTAGGTATTAGAAATACATTTCGAAGATGGAATTTCCTAATTGTAGGATAAGTAATTGTGCGTTGTCTGGTACTTATGTGCAACTTTTGCTATATGTATTAGTTTTTACGGACACGTGTGTAAAGATTTCATTTAAAATAATATTTGTATTATGGTCTACCTACCGCACTGCGGCTTTTATACGTTCCTTTCCTATACTTAACTACCCACCTGTGATTCGATACATTTGCCAAAATTAAAAAAAAAATTATGAGATAGCTTTTATGTAACAATAAAAAAGATTAAATGAGTTTTATTTGCTGTCATACCAAAAATTTGATATTTCCAAAAACTTAGAAACATGTGTATTCTCTTCTCATGTGTGACGTCTGTATTCTCGTGAAAATCAATCACCTTGCTTTTAATACCTACAGATACCTTATATATAATCACTAGCTGCTACCCGGGACTTCGTCTCCGTAGAATTTGTAATAAATTTTTTCTTCAATCTCTTCCATCTTTTGAGGAGAAGTAAGGTACTCGTAAGTTACTTTTGGTCTAGTGGTTAGTGACTGCTTAGCCAGAGGTCGTGGGTTCGATTCCCACCCAGCACAAATAATTGTATTCCAAATGTACACCTTCAGTTTCCCTTGCTTGCAGGGGAACTGTTAGTACTCTTTTGAACTGGAATGGCAAAACGGTCGGATTTTTGGATTACGGGGATTTACGCCACGTTTTCCCTTTGCTGTTCCTTTCATATTTATGTCTCGAAAAGATCACTCTCAACATGTGACATGCTTTTGGTCGTTGGTCTGTCCCACAATTTCATTCTTTAATATTTTTTTTTCGTGTAATTTGACAAACGATACGTCTCCCATATAAAATTTGATTCCCTAATTTGTCGCCTTCAATGCTTATTATACATAAAGTACCCTACATATTTTTCAAGGCGTTGTTTATTGTGGAGAAATGGGTGTTATGCCCCTCCAACACAAAGGGAGGATCCTCCGACCAGGCGAGGTGATCACGCCTGGCGGGCCGCGGCCCAACCGTTGATGTTGGGAAGTTGTATGTATACTAATCGGCGCGAGAACTCTCATAGCGCGATGCAGGATTAGTAGGTTGTAGATGATGTTGGAGTATGTTTCTTTTTGCTGTATGTGGAAGTCACCACATTTATTCCTAAATTCATCCAAATAACTTGATAAATAACTCATAAAAATGATGGATCTTTTCGACCAGGTTGCACTGGCCGTGATCACAGGCTGACTGGTGTTAGAAAACGTCAGGCAATTCAGAGGTATGTAATACCTTTTCGTGATCGCGTTAATACCCGTAAATAAATAAATAATATGATGGATCTTCTACACTTTTAAATTTTGATTCCCTATTTTGCCATCCTCAAGGTCTATTTGCGTGATACGATAAGCAGCCTATGTTTTTCTCCAAGGTTTGGATATCTCTGTACTAAATATCAACCATAATAAAATTGACCAATGAATGGTCTCCCATACAAACTTAGATCTTCTATCTTTCTACCTTCTAAGTTTACTTTTACGACAAAATGCTTCAGTCTTTCCCCAGGATATAACCTATCTCTTTGTCAATGTTCATTATGATCTGGTCAGCCGTTTAGTCGTAAAAAGGTAATAAACAAACAGAGTTACTTTCACATTTATAGTATTAGTATGGATATTAATTATTGACATTTGCTATAAACTTCATTAATTTGGCAATGAGCAAGAACCAGTTTGAGATATAATGTGAAATCAAATTACATTGCCTTCAAAAACGAACAGCATATTTATAAAAAAATCAGTATTCGCATGTGTGTGGCACAGTCGTCTGCTCTCACGTGTTGACGTGTCTGCCCGTTCGGGTAAGCACACTTAGGCATATTTCCCCACCTACACCGCACCGTACCACCATACGGCGAGGTGCTTGGCAAGTTTTTTACTCGTGTTAATTTCAGTTTCACATTTTGTAATCACTCCGTAAATGTTACATCAGAATAGTTCTAATATTTTGTTTCTTGTCGCAAACTTATAAAACATTCATATAAACCTTACATATTTCCCTACAAACTTTCATCCCCTATTCCCTATTGTTACTTTACACTCTTGAGGGTAAAACTTTTACAAACTTTGAATGTCATATTTATTGATATCGAATCAACAGCCTTAAAAATAAGTTTTAAGCTTCTAGCTCTAAATACGACGGTACTTCCATACAACTTTTTATCCCCACCTTTCAACCCCTTACATCTTACCCCTTTTTTGCATTAAAAAGTAACCTATGTCCTTTCTCAGGCTCTAGACTATATGTGTACCAAATTTCATTTAAATCGGTTCAGTAGTTTTGTCGTGAAAGGCGACAGACCGACAGACAGACAGACAGATAGAGTTGCTTTCGCGTTTTTAATATTACCTCAGAATACATAATAGTACTAGTACAGAAGGACCTCTTTGCAATACCATTTAAATAAATAGCGACTCTTGCTCCGACACAATAAGGTGCAATTCAGATCGCACACCGCTAATTCCAAATGGGCTATATTAACCTAAAACTTGCCTCTCTTTCTATCGCATAACTCTTATCTGTTCTGATGCCGTTAAGGTTGTCTTCTGTAAGAAAAATTATCTAAATATTTAATAACCAGTTATGTGCCTCTTACTTTACTTCTGTAAACAAATGCAGTTTTAAATAAACCTAGGCTAGGTATTTACTTAAAACTATTTTATTTCACAACCTCTGCATAGATACTTTAATCTCTAAGAAGATAGGCATTTGCCATACGTTAGTGTGTACCATGGAGTGAAACTATCTCCTTTAGGTGTTTAGCTAGGTAGGTATATGCAAATAAAATCGCGGAACCCTACTCCTTATAACACCAGCTATTTGCCAGTGAAAGTAGCATGGAAATCGGTCCAGCCGTTCCGTTGATTAGCCGGAACAAACAGACAGACAGACAAAACGTGAAAATATGTGATTTTTTTTTTTTTGCATAAGTATCGTGTAAACATTCAGATGCATTTAGTAAAAAAACTGTCATTATGACATTACAAACGGACCCTTCAAATTTATTTATTTACTAGCAGTTCCCGCCCGGCTTCGCTCGCGTGTACATATTTATATATTTTGCGTGGAACCCTCATTCTTTTTCCAATATCAAAGTAGCATAAATTACTCCTTTTAACATCAGCCATCTGAAAGTGAAAGTTCCGTGGAAATCGGTCCACCTGTTAAGGGGATTAGCCAAAACAAACAGACAGACAGATAGACAAAAATTGTAAAACATGTTGTTTTGGTATATGTACCGTATATACATCCAAATGCACTTAGTAAAAAGCGGTTATTTTAATATTACAAACAGACACTCCAATTTTATTTATTTCTATAGAGTATAGATAGAAGATGTGTATCAGTTGTTGTGGTCCTACTAAATGAATATACTTATCATAGCTAAACTTGACCTTGTAAATATCTAACTATACTGATTATAACTAATAATATAATTTAACTACGTAAATACGGGAAACGTAATTCGTAAGCGACGAACGGACGAAGCGACGTAGCGCGTGAGTGAGTATCGAAGTAACGTGCTACCTGGCCGACGCGTGGCAGCCCACTGAATTTCGTCCGACTCGTCGCCGCTGCTAGGTACCTGCAGCTTCATACCTACTGACCGGAGAGGGCCTAGCCTGATATTACTAAGGATTAGTAAGGATTTATGCTTGTTGTCACCTAACAAAACATATTTTTATTGAAATAATTGTTAATTGTACAGAAAATTGAGATCTTATAAATAGGTTTAAGAAAATCATATCTCATACTCAACAATTTAGTTATTATCGATCTAATGAACACAATATTTCAATTAAATCTCCGCCCTAGTCAAACCGTGGTACCAAAAAGTTCGAAAATCATTGACTAACTATCCTATATATTTACTAGCTGTGCCCGCGACTTCATTCGCGATTATTTCGCACCTCTTCCTGAAAGGGAGGAATCCTAAAGGCAGCAATTTTTAGAATGTACTAGCTGCGCCCCGTGGTTTCAAGCGCGTAAGTAACTCGTTAAGTTTCCTTAAATTTTCTAATTTGCCGCGCCACGTTCTTAATTTTTTCTTTCATAAGAACCTTCTCCTGACAAAAACAAACACAAAAAAAAAGAATCAGCGAAATCAGTCCAGCCGTTCATGCCTGATACCGTGACCAAGGGAAATAGGGATTCATGTTTATATATAGATAGACTAGCTGTGCCCCGCGGTTTCACCCGCGTAACTCAGATGCCATGGGAATATCGAGATAAAAAGTAGCCTATGTGTTAATCTAGGTCTCCAGCTATCTACATACGAAGTATCATAGCAATCGGTTCAGTAGTTTTTGCGCCAAAGAGTAACAAACATCCATACATCCTCACTAACTTTCAAATTTTTTTCACATTCAATATCTTGTAAAACTACTATACAGTACATATTATAAAACAAAGTCCCCCGCCGCGTCTGTCTGTCTGTTCGCGATAAACTGAAAAACTACTGAACGGATTTTCATGCGGTTTTCACTAATATATAGAGTGATTCATGAGGAAGGTTTAGGTGTATAATTTGTACCCGTGCGAAGCAGGGCCGGGTTGCTAGTATATTATAGAAACGTATGTATACAGAGCCTTTAAACAAATCGCTAGTGTCTTAAAACCCCCCAACGTCTGCCTTCACGCGTCTGCCCGCATCCCGGTGGCTCACGCCACGTGGCGGTGAGCCAAGTCCCCCCCCCCCCTCGCCCGCAGTTTTATATTCTAGTCGTATCCTTTTAAAATATTTGACCAAATTACGTACTTCAAAAGACAAAGTTTATCTACCTTGAAGATCAGAAGCGATAAAAGTATTTATTTTCATCAAAATCAACGTTATCTACTGCTAAATGTGAATTGAAAATAAAAAATCTAATTTTATTGTATTTATATATAACTCTTACAGTTTTCCCACCGCACGCCAGAATAGCTCGCAGATGACAGATTTTTTTTCCGACTTACTTAACACTTATCGTTATATTTTGGCCAATATACACAATATCTTCATAAATTATAGCCTATGTGTTATTCTGATATATAAGCTATATCATTTTAAAGTTTCATTAAAATCCATTCAGTAGTTTTTGCGTGAAAGAGTAACAAACATCCATACATCCTCACAAATTTTCACGTTTATAATATTAGTAGGAAGTAGGATTACAGAATTACCTACCCACTGGCCCAAGCGTTAGTTGGAGAGTTGGTACACAAAGAAATTACGACCTTATTTGGTAGGAGATAACGTTTATATTTAAACGTAACTAAGAAAAAAATATAAATTAATGAATAAACGTGGACATTTATTGTTTAATTACTTTCTTAAAGTACTAATAATATATTGAAGGCATAAATTAAACACTTTTTAAGTAGTTATGTATTTTGGCTTTCCAAGAATTACAAACATTTGTGACTTTACAAATCCACAAAGAGAATCTGTTTAATTTTTAATAGTATTCAGAATAAATTGTTGAATCACAGTTATCTATAATTTCTGAAAAGATAAGCCAAAACATCTATGACTAACTGAACCTTCTTTATTAATTATAGTCCCGAATGATTAAATAGTTTAATTTTGATTTCTGTTACTGGAATGCAAGCATCATATTATAACAGAGGTACTTTTACAAAGTTATTTATTTTCCTGTAATTATGAAATCGAAATGTGTTGAAAATTCAGATTTTCAGTTTTCCTTTAGTGACGCGGTGCTTTAAAATGTTTAATTCTTTTTATTTTAACTATATCTAATAATACTTTATGTCCTAGAAAAAGAAAATTACAGTTATCGAATTATGTCCAGGTTTAGCTAATTTTATGCGCCTATATTGTAAGCAGCACGGATGGCATGACGCACGCACGTGTAGTCTATAGTGTTTGTATCATAGTTATTAGTTTGTATACTCTTTGGTTCTAGGGACAAAAATATCTGACAGTTGACATTGACAATTCCTATTGTCAATCAAAATCGATTGTAATCGTCATTTTCTCCTCGAAAATGGCCGCATCGGGCGGAAATATTGAATGGTCTACAACTGTAAAACCAATTTTAACAGCTCTCTACGGCCCCTTTTTTGACAAAAATGATGCTGTGGAAATCATTCAAGCTATCATCAAGAGGTACGTGTAGTTATCGCTTTATTGTAGTTTGTATTATTTTTATAAATGATTAGTCAAGTTGAATTTGGTTGGGTAAACTATTTATTTATAAACTTCTCGAAGTCTGGAAGCTAGCAACCGAAACCAACAATCATAATTTTTTTTACCTTGCTACCTAAAACGGTTAAACTATATGTAGCTACTTTGTTTACGTGAATAGAACAACTAGACAACCAATAACATTATTATCAAGTTACCCTACATAGCATCAAAAGTTTTTCTTTTGTTTGTAATTACCCTATAAGTTTAAAAGTGTACGCTTTCTGTAAAACTTATAGAATTTCATGTTCGTCCGTTCTGATTTCTTTCTCATCTACATTGATTCATAATATAGTCAAATTAAATAGCTTTGTATTTATCTTGTATTTTACTAGAAACTAAATTTTGTCTATAAATAGATTTAATAGTGATTAATTGAAACAATGTCATTGTATTTAGTGCAATTTATGTATAATGAATATATGGGTTTTCTTGCTTGCAGCGAAAGTGAGTTCCAGAACCATGAGGATATCTACGACTTATTCTACACATGCTTTGCATGCCTCTCTGCGCATTTTATTAGCATGAATGCTAATAATCGTAAGTATTAATTTCTAATTTTATATAAAACATGTCTATGAGTTTAACATGATGATATATGATTAATTAGTATTTTAAACACTTGTCTAATATAACCTTTTCAATGAACTGCTGGACATATGAAAATATCATTATTGCTGTCTAAATTTTTGAGCTAGTTGGAGAGTGCCTTCAGTAAAAAAAACAAGTTGCATTTCGTGTAACTAGTGTCTTTAGAGCAGCTACAATGTCTGTACTGTTGGCAGCTATCAATATACAAATTTTTAGTCTACCATCTAAGTCAATCACTGATCACTAATGTTTAGTCACAAGTGAGTTCTGAGTCTCTTGCAATAGACTTCCTTGTGACGGAAAACCATGTGCTTTTAGTCGGTTTGATTCTGACACACCACTGCACCAGTAGCCCCGGTGACCTCACCAGGGCTACTCTTGGAGATGACTCATGGGGGTTTCTACATGATAAAAAATAATGTCTCAACATTGCAAGTAATTAATTGTTCAAAATTTTATAGTTGGCAATTGGTATAATATCATTTTTAAACAAATAGGGATTGAACAGCATACTGTTATGCTGATACTGCATTGTTTTGCCTTATTACATAATATTTCCCAATATTGTGTAACCATGTAATCTATTTTTAGGACAGTGTGTGAATTTTTTTATTCTTTATAACATCCCAGTTGTTTTTCAATTACAATTCTTCCAAATGCCATCCTATCCTTATTCAGTTTTATGTATTCTCACTAAGCTGACTGAAGAAACTGTCTACTTAAGGACCTGACCATATATCTGTTGTACTGCTAATGGTGTTTGTCATTGCTAAAGAGCAAATGTTTAAACCATACCAATATTTTCTTTTACTAAAACTTCATGATAATAAAACTTAAAGGCATCCTTTCAATAAATGAGACTTCAATAAGTGCTATAACTGAAAAAGCTACGAGACTAAGACCAAAAGCAAGAGCAAAACCAATCAAATTGTTTACAAATCTATATAAACTTTCAGTGTAAGCCCTTCAGAAGTTAGCTGATATTGAAGCTGTGATATCATATTATGTTTATAAAGTTTACATTTACATATGCAAAACAAATGTTAGGAACAATGGCTCATTATGAAGTGATGATGCATTCTAACAAAAAACTTCAAATATTTTCTGTTTTTAAATTCCATAAATTTCTAACTATGAAGAGAGATAATAATCATTAAATGTGTTTTAGTGCCAAATGACCAGCTAAGCACAGCAAGAGATGCCTTTAGAGTTATACTCCGACAAATATTGAAGAAGCTCTCCGAAGCAGGATTGAGCTGTGATGACAATGCCACAACTGCAGCACCAAATGTATCTGTTAAACAGGTGTGTAATTTTGTATCTACACTATGATAAAATTGAATATTTATACAAATATATACAGGAATGTAAAGGAAAGCCTTGTCACTTTTTAGTCCAAATCAATAAATTGTTCTATACTGTGTAAAAACAGATTGAAAATATGATGTTAAAAACCAAAAATACTATATAATAAATAAAATGTCATGCATTCATCTCGCAAATGCAAGCAAAAATGTTCCTTATGGTGCCCACAGAAAAATTCAAACAATAGGAAGTGTCACATTGTGGTGATTTGTGTTTCATTAATCCTCAACATTTCCTCTTCGCGATTGGCTACTTGATGTATTGAATGACCAATCATATAATCATTTTTTATGTATTGATTGGAATAAGTGATGTGCTGGATCGTTCAAATTTGTATCTGCAGATACGGATACTAATTATTAGTGTCTAGATCAGCAAATACGGATACCAAGTTTTTTCTCAGTTGTACCAAGACGCGTGACGACGCGTGACCTTGAAATTACAGTAGAGGTTGGACATCAACACAAACATTTGGGTTACAACAGCTCCTTACAAAGATAGTTAAATAGTACACACCTTTTTCCTCCCTTAGATATCACATCACTGATTTTGAATATACACTATTTAATTATTTATTTTTTTGTGACAGTTTGATAACAAAGAATTGCATACCCCATATTTTTATTATTCTGAAATAATGATGAATCCTTTATTCTAATACTGTACATTGGTTATTCTCTTAAATAATCAATTATGAATACTTAATTATTTTTATTTTTGTTCAATAGCTATTGACGAGCTTTAGTGACGATGTTATTTTTTAGAAATGGTTATATTTGTTTATATAGACAGGTAAAGGCAAAAATGATTCGTCGTATTTACACCATCAGGCAAACAAAAGTTATAGTGAACCTTCAGAGGTTCAGGGAAGTAAAATTTTCAGATGACATATTATGCTATGTAAGACTCCTCACAATTTCAATAAAAAAGCCTTTTTCAACTTACTTGAATACTTAAGCTTTGTCAATAATCGAAAAATCTTTTTAAAACAAAGTAATTAATTGCAAACATAAGTCAGTAAGTGACACTGTCTTTAATAAACAATGTTTTTGTTTTTCCCCACAGTTGCTTCTACCAATTGTTGGACTATGTGGAATTGATGGAGGGGGCTACCCCCAATCTGACTTAGTTATATTGACTTCACTGCTGAAAAATGCCAAGTTACCTGCACATGTTACTGTGCCTGGTATGTATATGCATTACAATTTTGATTTACAAGTTTAGATAGTTCCCTTTTTCACTGAGTTGTTTTGTTCAATTCACAGGCATAAAAGTCGTGTTTTCTCGAAATAGCTGTTTTTGTATTTTGACCCTTTTTGGCCGGGAGGCTATATGTACATGTTATTTATAGAAACACCTAAACCTATGCAAACAACTATATTTATTCATACAAATATTTCTAATAAATAAATAAATAACAAATAAATTACTTGCTTTTTTTCGTCTAGATACCCAAGCGACAAAGTCATCGGTTATACCAAGCTCGATTACGTCATTGTCGTCGCAAACGGCCTCCGCTGAGAAACAGCCGCCATCGAATGCTCAGCGGCGTTCTGATGCGCTATTGGAACAACTAACAGCGCCACTAAGAAACCCAGTAGCTTCAACATCAATGTCTCAAGCCCAGCCGGCGACTGTATTGTCACCCGGGAGTAAGGATAGTTTGGAGAGTGCTAAGGAGGGGAATGCTTCTCAACAGTCTTCAATTGATATGAAGGTAGATTACATTATTATTTCAAACTAGATCTCCTTTCATAGCACAGACTGTATTTCATTTCATTGCATAGACTGTAATGTCTCTGGAAAACAATTTGTAAATGTGGTTAAGAAGCGAAGTTCTGAAATTAGACAAGGCTGACTCTCATAAAAGAACAAAAAAAAAATGTTAAGAATTTCAATTGAGTACTGTGTTTTATATTGCAGAAGTGGGTGGCATCGACTTGCTCATCATTGTTGATGGAGCTAAGAGCAGGCTCCGTGGTGCTGAAGGTGTGTTCATCTCTGCCTTGCCTTCAGAGGTATCTCAACCGCTGGCAAACCTCCAAGGAGCAAGCACAAGCCCCTCAGTTCAACTCTGATGCCTCACTGTAAGTTACATTACCCTAATACTTTATTATTTTTCTATGTTGCTCTCAGTCGCTAAGAACTGTTTACAGTTAAATCTTTAATTGGCACTTTGAATGATGATTTACTTACTGTTCTAATGTTTCTAGATTTTAGTAGTGGATAGTTGGTACTAAGTAAAGTTCCCTCGTAAAATTTTTAATTTTCTAATTTTCCGCACAACTTTCTTAATCTTTTCTTTCATAAGAACCTTCTCCTGACAATAATAAACACAAAAAAAAAATTGCGAAATCGGTCCAGCCATTCCCATGACTAAGGGAAATAAGGATTAATTATTATATAATAGATTTTCAATAAAAGCAACATTAATTTGATTTAATGTTGTGTTTGCTCATGTTCAATTAGTTCCAAATAGATTTGAACCTGCCCTTGAAGGTAAATGTATAACTGTGTGTTTTTTAAATAAATAATCTAAAATAAATCTTTTAAATAAATCTTTAAGGAGAGTGAGACGATGGAGTTATAATTTTTGTATTCCCAGAAATCCTAAGCACGAATCTCGTTGTAGATTTTCTTCGGAAATATTTATTTTGCTGTATTTTTTTTCTTTCAGTCTTCACTTCCTCGTCAACGAAGTGCACGTTTGCCGCCTTGCATTGTCTTTGCCGTGCCTCGAACCATTTACACAAGAGCGGATTCTAATGCTTAGTGACGTTAGCGTTGCTGCCCTACTGTGCGCCACGGCACAGGTAATAACATTATTATAATTATCTATTGAGTATATTAGCTTTTGTTTATTACTCGATCGCTGTTTTGTATCTAATAACTAACTAAGTATTAGTAGCAGTCCTGTTAATAGATGGTGTATTTACTATATATGTTATTATAATAAATATAATAATAATAAATGCATTATGTAGGTGAATTGTAATAAATCTACAATAATAAAAAAAAAACAAAGACAAATCCGCTACACATGATAACAATAAAGTTCTAGATTGATCTATATACATAATTTTCCCCATTATTTACAGGCATCTTTACATCCAAAAGATGAAGAATATGAGCAACAGACAGCCACTTTGGTTGAAAGTGCACTCAGTTTGTACAATACTGTTGGGGAGACATTCAAACAATCCACTCGAGCTGGTGGTTATGTAAGTAATTTTGAAAGTTATACATTTCTATAAGTTCAACAAATATATAATACTTCACGCATCTGAAAACTTATATAGTTCAATTAGTAAGTAAAATATTTCCATTACACTATGTGAGACAGCATTTACTAATGGACAAGTTGTTATGCAGACAATGATAAACCTTTTTAGTTTCTACAGCATCTTTATTGTTTTTTTAAATGAACAATAATATTGGCACATGTAACTTGTTGCCACATGAGAAAACAAACAAAAGCATTCAAAAGACTGCACTCATTTGCTAACAGTATTGTTTCTCTGATTTGTCAGGTATATCAAAACCATTTGATGATTGGCAGTTGGGTTCTGCTCTGTGGTTTACACCACGCACTGGCAGGCGCACCGTGTCCTACTACAGCGCCTGGGAAAAGCCCTGCCAAGACACCTTCCAGACCCTACAATCTCACTAAGATGTATGTTCATATACACTATATTCTATAGCAGTTTACAGGTCCCTTTTGTTTACTTATGTTTTTATGGCAAGCAAGAATTTACTTTCTTTTTTAACAACGGCTGCAATATTCAAATAAAAACTTTGAAATTTCGAATAAACTTCAATTTTTTTTAGCATAGACCACAAAGCACCATAGATGTTTCTAAATAATTCCAAAAAAAAACTAGAATGTTAAGGACAGTTAGCATCTAGTAGTACTGCCATCCATTATAAAGTTAGAGAATTGTCGTAGCCTTACATGTCGTTAGTGTACGATATAATGTTGCAAACAGGCAGCAAGGCCTGGGCGTGGTGTGGGTGGCGCTGGGCGGGCGCTGCCTGGCGTGGCTAGGCGCGCTGCTGTCGGACGCGCGGCTGGAGGCGCTGAGCTGCGGCGAGGCCGTGCCGGGCGCGCCGGCGCCGCTGCTCATCCTGGCGCAGCACACGGCGCACCAGCGGGAGCTGCGCCTAGCTTCGGCGGCTCCTTTGCATCAGGTACTACTGACATGTTTATGGCATACATGTTGGTATTTATTCAGTATACGTACAAGTGTATTTTGGGAATAGCCAAAGGCTCTTTATCATGGGGGGAAAGCAACCTGCTGCGTCAGTATCAGGCCTTTTTTTAGAGTTCCTCGTCGGGCTCGGGACTAGTAGCACATCCCCTACACACGTGAGTTAAACCGTATATCTTAATGCGAATTCGTATTTTTATTTCTTATACTTTCACACCTTAAAAAGTCAACTGATCGTGATTAAATATAAAATACTGTTCCCCAGGGATAGAGCAATAAACGAGGGAAACTTTTTATTCTATGTGTCCTTAAGACCTAATTATCATTCATATTAACTAACACTTTATAGCTGCTTGTGGCCCTGGGCGTCGTGTGCTACCGCAAAGCGACAAACTTGAAACGCGCCGTAGTACAGAAACAGCACCACGACGCAGACCCCGACCGCTCCGACTCAACTGTCTACTTCCAGGATATGATACTGTGCTCCGAGGATTCTGAGACTGATGATGGTATATTGGCATTTTATATTTATTAATCATCTCTGGGAATAAATGTTTTTTTATTATTATTAAAAAAAACCGTTTTGTGTCTGCCAGTGTCGGCCAAGACTATATTTTATTTAAATGATTCTTTAACTTTAAATCTTCTGTAACATCAATGATGACTTTAACGGGTATTAAAATGGTGGTTTGGTTATGTAACTCACTATTGAACCGTCTGACGTTTCTGACGATTGAAAAAGACTCGCATGACATGACGAGGCAATATAGTATTAAATTTTAACGAAACTAGAATTTCATTTATTTATTGCTGAACACAAAACATTGTAACTAATATCTAAAGTGTTACCTGATACCAAGTCCAAGCCATAATCTGCCTTTTTGGGCATGCAACATTAGGTACTGTATTATTTATAATACATTTTAAATTATAGGTATTACAGAATCATCCTACTAATATTATAAACGTGTAAGTTTGTGAGGATGTATGGACATATGTATGTATGGATGTTTGTTACTCTTTCACGCCAAAACTACTTAACCGATTGCGATGAAACTTGGCATGCAGATAGCTGGAGATCTGGATGAACATATAGGCGACTTTTTATCCCGATATTCCGACGGGATCGGGACTTACGCGGGTGAAACCGCGGGGTGCTGCTAGTTTAGTTATATAGAATACAATAGGCAATATACAAAGTCAATATAGTATAGGTAAAATGTGATAGAAATATCGCAATTATAATAAATTAAATGTATCATTATATTTGAAATAGTTTATAAATTTATATATTGTCATTTGTCTATTTTAGAAGACAGTGAACCCCTATTTGGTCTATGGTTCGAATCGACCCTCGTGGCGCCAGACGCTACAGACAACAGCGGCCTAGTGCGTGCGGCCGGTGCTAACGACAACGACAACAATGCTGACGCGCCCGCCCGACACCACCAGGCCATCGTGCCGGACAAGGCTGAGCCCTATAGCGTAAGTATTAAGGTCTGGTTACCAAAGGTCTATCCTACGTTGGTCACATTTAAAGGTAGATAGATAATCTTGGAATATTATCATACATTGTCAATACTTTATTTACAAAAGTTTATTTATCTTGTACTTAATCTTAGGAATAATTTTAATCTGACGATTGAAACAAGAAAAGACTCAACTGCTCCATTTAAATATACTTTTCTTTCAGTACATCACACTGGCTACTGAAGTGTTTGTATTACTTACTGAAGAGATCATAAGTGAAGGTTCAGAGCGTCTTGGTCAACAGTCCTTGCAATTACACGATGCTCATCAGGCGCTACTTGCGGCGTTAGCTAAGGATTTGGACCGAGAGACTGCTCGCACTGACACTGGTATGTAGATAGCTCATGAATGTATGAAAGCGGGTTAGTTTCAGTTTAACGTAATAGTTGCATTATTCTATGTGACTATATGTACATTGAATCTATACATTTAAAAATATTCTGCTAGATCGCATAGTTTCTATCTAAGCTAATCCCCACTTTGATCTTGTGATCCTCTGACAACTACTGTTTTCGATTCTTTGTGTTATGTCAATATAGGAAATAATATAAGATCACACGTCTCATCAAACAGCAGCTAAAGAAAGTGCCAAGTAAACAATCTTCTCTATAAAGCGATGCATATAGCTTGTTAACTAGAATAGAATATTCATTATTGAACACCATATAATAATAACAGTGGATCTTAAATTTAGTACTAGCTACATTTATTTAATCTTAACCATTAACATGACTTCGTACTTTGACCGTTAATAAGAAAACCCAGAAATCAAAGTAGGAGCTGAAACATAATCAAATTGTATGTTTCCTTTATACAGGCACCATCTCGTCGTGCTTCGGTGCCCGTTTAGGCGCGCTGTACTCGTCCTTCAGTTCAGCATTAGTGCGGTACTTGCACAATCTCAGCGGCTTACCCGCGTTTGCGAGTCTGCAGCCGGCTTTACATCAACAGCTTATATCCGCTGGCTCAGAGCGAACCAATATGACACCACTACAGGTTTGTATTCAATAGAGATTAGAGTCTAAACTTTAGATATTTCAAGTTATAGTCAAAGCAAACACTGGAATTAAATAAGAAATGACTACCTATCCATTCTCCGCAGTTTCACTGTTTATGGTGCTTGCTACTCCTAAGCTTTCTCAATCCTTCAGAATTCTTTATTTTTTTTGTTTTGTGTGTTTATGTGGATGTATGGTACATACTATAACCCGGTATGTTTTTTTTATATTTTTGATCAAAATGTTATTTTGTATAATTTTTTAAGATTTTAGTGTATTTTTTAGTGTGGAAATTAATTATATCAACACAAAGAAAATCCTACGTTCGAGCATGACAAAGTCTTTCCCGTTCGCTAGTCGATTGTATACATAATATCGATTCAGAAAGCTTGCTTCCATAATCTATCTTTACCATTGGTACCGCCTGCTTAGTAAACCTTTATCTATAACGCATAGAGGATTCGATCGGGATCCCGGTCATATATTAGTCCCGAAAATTTCGGGATCAAATTTAATGAATCCCGGGATTTTCGGGATGCAAAAACAATGGCTTATGCGTAAAAAAGTGTAAAAATTCCCGCTTCATGTCGTGTAAGTATTGATTTTTTTTTTGTTAATTGGTGATAATCAATGTAATTATTAAAAAGCAACAATGCATTAATGTGTCTGAGTAAATATAGATGAAAAACAACAAGTGTCTAGTCTAAAGAAGTTGATTTTTTTAAGTTTATTGTTAGTTTCATAAATTATTTACAGAAGTGTCTAGTTTGTTTATTTTATAAGAAGAAAGTATAATTTTGTAAAACCGCCTTTTTGAAGATTTAAAACTTTAATATTCTATGTCCTCACAAAACTAAAAGATAAATTTGATATGTTTTACTGTCTTTTTGTTACCAATACAATCCCGGGACTATCCCGGGATCCCGAGATTAACTGTAGATAATCCCGAAATCCCGGGATTAGAAAAATCTACCGGGATCGAATCCTCAAATTAAGCATTAATATTGCTTTTACAAACATTATGGATATACAACATGCATCTAATGTAAAAAAAAGGGTTTACCGTTGACAAAGTGTTAGGATTACAATGGACTAAGTAATGGATGATTGATAAAATATTTATATAGGTGGGTCCGCGCGTAGTGAAGCTGTTAGGCAGCATGGTGCTGAGCAAGCACGCTGCAGAGCGGGAGAATAGTATATTGGCGATGTGGCACAAGATTGTGAACACGCTGCAAGAATGTGCGCTACAGCCGCAACCCTCACAGGATCACGATTATGAAGGTAAGGACATAATGTTATTTTTCATTTGTTTAATTGATCAGCTAGACCCAGCAATGTTTCCCTGTGGCTGTCTTCTTTGTTGCTTTTCCTTTATGATTGAATCTCCTACGATTGTATTGGCTCTGTAGCTAGTGCATTGAACTCAGGCTAATAAAAACGTAAACTATAAATAAAACTTTGCCAAACATAAATATGAATAACATATGAGAAATAAGAACTATATTAGTGTGCGATAATATTTTTTTTATTTTTCAGATTTGAATGTTGAACACGCTCAACTCTTGGTGTATCTCTTCCACTCATTGACACTTATGCAAAAAAAGTCTGTACTACTTATGACGTCCAATGCCATTATTAAAGTAAGTATGTTCCACGAAATACAAAAAGCTATATAAAATTCGTCGGCTTTTCTAATTATTTTCATGGTTTTAGGTGGTGGAAACCTTGGCAATCAGCGATAGGAAGCGAGCAACGAACTTGGCTCCACATCAGCTGATGTTGACAACTCGACTTATGTTGCTGCTTGAATATTTAATGAGACACCTCTATGACGCTCCACAAACATTACTGCAACAGGTAACAATTATTTCAAACCTACCTTCACAGAGAAAGAAATAGCCTATCCACGTGTGAAAATTATTATTGAACTTTCTTTCAGTGATTCACTGAAAAATGTACAAAGAATAGATAAGTTTAAAGAATAATAATAAAAAGATGAACGCAATGATATCAATACAAATAAATAAATTTGAAGTATCTGTTTGTAATGTGAAAGTAATAGTATTATTTTAGGCTCATACAGGTATTTGCACAATACCTATGCCTGAAAATCAGTTTTTACATTTTTTGTCTGTCAGTCTGTTTGTTCCGGCTAATCTCCGGAACGGGTGGACCACGGGACTTTCACTGGCAGATAGCTGGTGTTATAATTAGTAACTTAGGCTACTTTTATTTTTCAAAAAGAATTAGGGTACTGCGCAAATATATAAATATCTACACGCGAGCGAAGCCGCTCGGGAACTGCTAGTTTATTATAAAACAGATAAGTCACTTTTGGTTTTATAGTAAATATTCTAACAAAACAGAAATAAAATTAACATCAACAAATAACTGTGTCACTAAATGTATCATGATGTTTCCAGATTGAATGGAATCTGGTCATCGCCCCGGGTCTAGCTCAACCTGCTGTGGAAACCGGAACCAATGGTAGCAAGACGACCAACAACGGGCAGCCTAAAGCGCGCATCTACTGTGAAGTGCCGTACATTGAACAGGCCTATAGAAGATTGTCGCAGGACGAGATGTCTATGAGACCCAAGTTCTATGCTCTGACTAATGCTGAGATCAACAATCAGGTAAAATATTTAGTATGAATAACTGTTGTTTCGTGTGTAGAAGGCGTGTCAAGGAAGGCGATGTCGAATTTGTGTATTACGTAATAGTGATATTTAGAAGTGTGGTTACTGTGGAAACAATAGGCTCGTATATCAGGAGTTGTCTATTCACTCTCAAGGTTTTGCTTTTCTTCCAGAAAAGGTTAAGCTCGCCTTCGTACACACCTTTTCCTTTCATATATCACTACATATTATAAAACAAAGTCCCCCGCCGCATCTGTCTGTCTGTTCGCGATAAACTCAAAAACTACTGAACGAAAGAACTGAAATTTTCAGGCGGTTTTCACTAATAGGTAGAACGGTTCATGAGAAAGGTTCCGGTATTTAATTTGTTAAGGTTTTGTGTAAATTGGTTGAAAAATAAAGATGATTGTTGAAGATGTCTCTGCTGCTACCCTTGCGAAGCCGGGGCGGGTTGCTAGTATATTATATTTTATTTATGTAGACAATAAAGAATAAATGTAAATGTATCTATAATGTATCGTGGTCGCTGCTTCGTATCTACATATATCAGCTCTCTTCGCAATGGTTCTGATGTAGGATACACAGTGTGCTCTTAGAAGTGCTATTTTGTGCCTTGGTTACCACCAGTTCCCAGGGGGTTTGAACACGAAAAAAGTTTTTGTATTCGATAGATAGCGTCTGAAACGGTCGTGCAACGTTTCAGAACAGGATTTATAACAATTATCTTTTTAAAAGAGTATTACCGACTTCAATGCGCCTCAAAATACCCAAATCACTTCAAGTGTGCCTATAAAATTTGAAGAGTTCCCTCGATTTCTCCAAGGTCCAGGCGTCTTTGAGCAATCAGTAAACATACATAAAAAAAAATACAGTGGAACATAGAACCTCCTTCCTTTTTGAAGTCGGTCGAAAAGAAAAAAAATTAATGATTGATTTTTTTTCGTTAGGAAAACCCGAAGTTTGATGGTCTAGCTTGTAACTTCGTACTGGGTACGCCTCACAAGCTTAAGTACCCCCTGCTACTTGATGCGCTGCTATCGCTGTTGAACTCGGCGTGCGTGTGCGACAACGTCAACTGTCACTCGTCGCCCGCCGCGCTCGCCGCCTCACACTATTGTTTCCAGACTGCTTGGAGGTTTGTTCATCACGTACAACTGAATTACTAATATTATAAATGTGAAAGTTTGGATGGATGGATGGATGTTTGTTACTCTTTCACGCAAAAACCACTGAACCGATTGCGATGAAACTAGTTGTGTAGATAGCTGGAGACATGGATTAACGCATATGCTACTTTTTATACCGAAATCCCCATAATCGGGACTTACGCAGGTGAAACCGCGAGGCGCTGCTAGTTATCATATAAGCAAATGGAGGGTCACCACATCTTTATATGTATGTAAAAAAATATTATCTGCGATGAACTCCTAAAGCAATTAACCGATTTTAATGAAATTTTGCACATTGTGCAGTTTGGTCCAACTTGAGAGATAGATTATCTCAATCTCAAAAACAATCTCGAAAAAAAAAGACAAAACAGTTGAGTACTATTTTCCCTCTGTTTCTCAATCGATTTTGTTTTTTTTTTTGCTTTTTTTTTGCTTTGTAGCATTGACGATCTTTAGTGTTACCAATAAAACAAACTTGGAAAATTTTTAGCTTAGCTTTATTATTATTAATAATTTTATGGATTGCAGTTGAATTTCAACCTCTCGGGGACCAACATTAGACAACATTAAGATACCAACAGACTGAAAAAATGACTACATAAACAAAAATGTGTTTCCATAGGCTAGTAATAAGTATGCCTCCCGCCACCCCGCACATGGACAAGCTGCAGGCGGGCACGGGCGCCGAGCTCGCGTCGCCGCTGCCGCTGCACGCCGTGGTGTGGGCGCCGCGCGCCGACAACAAGAAGGTCTTCAACCCCTGGCTCAAGGACGCGCTCGTCAAACAGGGCATGTACACGCAGGTACATACAACATTCTATAATATAACTCGTCGTCGTCCACTGTGTCTCCAGAAGCCATAAGAATATATAAGTATCATGATGATTGAAAGTTTACGAGATTGCGAATTTACCTATATTGGCAATAGCGCTTCTTATTATGTATAGATAAGAGGAGCAAGGTCAAACAATCGAGTAACCACTTGCTTTTAAAGTGACATGAGGTTCGATTTTTCCAGTATGCTGAGAATTTGTTGGCCGGTGTCAGCGCATCTTGCGACAACATCAAATACACGGCGTGGCTCGCCTCAGAAACTATAAAACATTTGAAACAAAACATTACCGGTGTGTGCCTTTGTGTTTTTAATTTTGGCTTGCAAATACAGTTAATTATTAACATTTTGTTTGCTAAGCGATACTAAAACATGGTGATAGTAAACTTCTATAAAGCATCAAATTAATTGTATGTTACAGCCAGTGGTCTACCATCGCTACTGGACGTGATATCGTGTGATTCGGCGCTAGTCAGGTTCAAAGTATGCTTAGCTGACTCGGCTACACCATCCGAGGCTCATCAGTTCATGCCTGACTTATTGGTTTTACTTGAAACAGTCCTTGATTGTTGTCGGTAAGAATATTTTTTGAGGATTGTTATTAGGCTAGTTACTTATAAAAGAAGTAAAACCTGTTTTTTGCATAAAGTATGTGATACAAAATTACAATCACGTCAATATTTTATATGTAAATGTAACCTAAAATTGCTAGTGGGTAGCTGAATGGTTGAAACGTATGCACTATTATGCCTGAATCCTTCGCCAGTTATCTAAGTCTCGGATTTGATTTAAAAGAAATGTTTATGCATTGATTAGCCTGAGCGCCGGTATGGAGCTTGAAGGTCTAATGGAGAGTTCGAATAACCCGTCCGAGGCAACCGTGAGCAAGGCGCGACTGCAGGTGTGCGGCACCTCGGGCCCCGTGGGCAACGCGTCGGGCAGCACCCCGCCGCCCGCGCTCGGAGCCTGGCTGCGGGCGCACCTGCCGCCCAATGCGGCCGCCGCTTTAGACAGGCTCTCCTCACCACCGCCCCTCGCTTGTATCAACTTGGTAAGTATTACATACAACCTATTCATATATTATTCTTCATAATACAAACTCTGTGAAACTTGTCTTGCAATATTCACTTCCAGACTTATTAACAAAGTAACGTGACGTATTGTTAAAGTCACAATATATTTTATTTGGGTGTTATATGAGCAATAACAGACTCTTCTCTAGCTATTTAAAACAAAGAAAATGCAACGTGGGACGTTGTGCAAATATTTGTATACATATCTATAGCTATTTTCATTGGTCTGGTTGTATAGTATATTCACAAAAGCAAAATATTTTTGTATGTTTGTCCATATTTTAGAGGCCATAGTAGTACAAGCTATGCTTAATTTTTTCTCTAGATAGCACTGTGTGTATTGTAGTATTAAATAAAAATATTCGACTTCCCAGTCATTTTACGCGGCTCACATCATCCCATCAGAGAGCGCAGTCCTCAACTTGGTCTCCTCTCACTGTGAACTCATCACGGCCAACACGAAGTTTTCGCTAGGCCCATCGTTGATGATGCTCGCATATTCAGCTGCGAAGTTACTCGAGGTTGGAGCTAGTAAGCTTGCTGACAGCCCTGAGTTGATGACGAAGACCCTAGATTTGATTATACCTGCTTTGGTAAGTTAAACCACTAAAGCGTGTACTTTCTATGAATAGAAAATGTATTGTATAAATAATAAATAGCGACTCTCATAATCGTTATTTCCGTACCTGCAGTGTGCTTTCGTGTGTGTGTCGAAATAATAAAAAAATAATCTTTTGTTTTGACCGCGACCTCTACTCATGTACTGAAGTTGTAATTTGATGATTTTGTGTAGGTAATTAATTACTTTTGTCATTATAAGCAAAAAATAAACTATATACTTATAAAGCTATGACATTCCTTTTAAAAGCGAGTTTACGTATCGCACAACTGTGATGGAACTTTTTAACAAACAAAATATATTATTATCATGACTATTTGTGTAGACGGACGGTCGCTTGGAATTTTTGTCGGAACCTCTGGCGGCTACACTCAACACTCTAGTGCCGCTTGTGCAAAAAGCGGAACAACTGATACATGAACACATACTAAAGACGACCTATGGGGTACTCGTGGAACATCTACAACCATCTACTGAGAAGACATTAAAGCATATGGTAAGTTGTGCCATAGTACTCGATATGTAAAAAATATCGATTTCATACAGTACTCTAAGAGCAAACATTACAATTGTTATTAAATTTATTTATGTGTAGTTAAGGCAGTTAACTTGACTTCTTAGTATGTGTTGTTCAAGTATTAAAAATAAGTTTTAACCCCATTGACATCCACCAATCCCACACTATTGCAGTAAGTTCAATAGTATTCTATCGTGGAGCTCCTCAAGTACATACTACAGTCAGGGGGCATCAAGTCTCTAAAGAGTTTATATTTAATTGCTTTCAGTGATAAGGCCGCCCTTAGTACATATTCACCTGATGTATTTCTTGGAAAAGAGGGGCTCGTGGCTAAGTGGTAACCGAGTAGGTTAACACATTACAAAGTTAAGTAATACTAGCCAGGTCAGTCTAGGATGGGTGACCATTCTTAACAAAATGAGACCCCTCCGTGCCTCGGAGAGCACGTTAAACCGTCGGTCCCGGGTGCCATACAAACATATGTGGCATTCGTTACGGGTAGTTGGAGCCCTAAAAAAAAAGTCCGACAACCTGGTCTAACTACAGAACTTCGATATCGCCTAGTACTTGGGTTGTGGGGGTCTGATGGCAGTCGCTTCACGTAAAATATCAAAGTTCGGCCGTATCGTAGTTAGATTGAAAGCCGACCCCAACTTAGTTGGGAAAAGGCGCAGGCGCGGAGGATGATTTCTTGGAAAAAAAATTTTGTTGGTGTACAATAAAGTTTATTTCTATTCTATTTAAATAATTCCCTGAAATACATACCCGTGACAAACATTTGACAAACCTTGGGTAGAAGATACACGTAAAAAAAATGATGTAACCCACTCAGCTAAAATTCCTATCCAGAGGCATTTCACCCCTAATTTGCAAAATTGCAAATCACGAGACACATTTCAAAGGACTATTATTTGGTGATTATGTTCTTACACACGATGCCAGGCTATCATCTTGTACAAATATTTTGTATTGTAGAATGTATTTTTAGAATTATGTCATTGCGTAGGTAAAATATTGGGAGAAGATATTGGAACGTCCAGCTGGTAGGCTGGCATATGAGAAAGTATTCGCTGATAACTCTGGATACACTCTTGGCAAGATTCTGCTGTCAGCGCCTAACGCTAGGAACCCTTATGCTGAAAGGGTCATAAAGTAAGTTTTAAGTTTTTAAGAATTTGAATGGAATATATTCTTAATTTGGAAAAAGAAAATTAAAGGAAGTAATCTCATACGAACTTGGGCACGAACCCAGCAGTAGAGAAGAGTAGTCCCGATAGGTCTATTATTATATTAAGCTAAGTGTATGTGCAATGTGTACAAAAATATTCATATAATTTAAAAATAATGTTAGGCTGAAAGAAAGTCATTGATAGCATGGAAAACTTATTCAAATAAGTTATAAGTACTCAGAAACTTGGGTTCCTCCCCCACCGCATGGACAAAATGCCTATAACAATTTTCCATGTTCCTAACATTTGATTGCATTGTTATGTCTTAAGAGGTTAATGTGTCAAATATTTCAGGTTATTTATCAAAATATTCAATGGATGCGAGAATGAACTGAGCAGTGCTCTCTGTATATCCGTGTGCAAGTTTATTGGTGTTGCTGACCAGCAGAAGCTATCCATATTATTAGCACACATATGTATGGGAGCACCAGGTGAGACAGGAGGAAAAGATCTTTTAACATTTGCCTGCAAATTCTTAGATCTGATTTATAACTTATAGTTTTGTTTAATAAATTGTTACTTCTGCCTATAAAAAAAGTATTTAAATGTAACGATTGCAAATATTATACTGCTTTATTATATAGCTATGCGTTTATGTATAATAATATCCTGATCTCGTTTATAGGATGATAAACTAAATAACCAATATAGTTATTGGGAATAATGCAATTAGGTATTTGACGTTATATTGTTATTTTTTTAAGATAAAACATTTTAAAGAATCAGCATTATATTTAAATAGCAACAAGCGGTACAAATGGGACTGCTAACGGCACGCCCACAGAAACGGAGCTCCCCACGCCTACGTCATCAGCGCCTGAAGCGGTGAGCAATCCCGCCTCACTTGCACTGCGAAACGCACTCCGCAGTGTTTTCCGCAGTGAGAGTGATTCTCAGCCTCGCAATGAGAACAGCGCTCAGAGAAATGATTCAGATTTACCTGTCTTTGATACACCGTAAGTTTACTTATTATTGTTTTATTATATGCGCATTTGAATTGAAGATTACTTCTAGATTTAGAATATAACAAGCTTTAAAACCTTACATTACAAGTTCTATCTTCGTCATATTATACTAAGATGTTGTGTACACCAAAAAAATTGTGTAATATACAGCTGAAACCTGTACATTTTTTCAAAAAATTGTTCAGCTAAGTGTGTCATGTTTTGTTTATATCATTTTTTTGCACATTATATTATGAATTTTATCCAAAGAGTAGTAGAAATGTAGCCAGATTATTACCTGGCAATCAGATATAACTATAGATAAAACTATTTTTGCTTTATAGATCTCCAGCACCAAGAGCACAATCTGAAAATGCAGAACCACCTGCTAATTCAGGTAATTTTTTTATTTATTAAAGAGTGGTTATGATTATAATCTATTTTTTGTTGTAACATACAAATTTCTCCTAAACCCAGATTTATCCATCAATTTGTAATACATTTTGCTTACTTAAAATAGCTTTCTCGATCACTTATGCACAATATACATTTAGTAATAATATTTATTTAGAGTAAAATAATAACATATTTACCTATATGTAACGCATACTGGTTATGAAATAGAAAGCTGCAGCTGGTCGGACGGCAGCAAAGAGAGTGCTCCAGCAGGTGGCGCCACCGCCGCCGTGGTCGCGGAGGCCGCGCCCGCGCCCGCGCCGCTGGCCGACGCAGCCAACGACAACGCCGCACTGCTTACGGCCTTGTGCAAACATATCGTACTACACAGGTGACGCAAATGATACTAAATCTACGGACTAACCAAAATGTTTTGTGTTGGCAATTCGTAAAAAATTGAGTTCGTGACGGACATGCGCAAATCGAACAACTACATTTTTTATTCGAGAAAGTGCTGCTAAGTTTGTATGTGAAACACGTGTTTTTCTCTCTATACCTTTCTGTTACACGGTTCTCGTCTTACCAAGACCTTCGGAATCAGTTTTTAGCCTTCTTTATTCATTAGAATGTCTAAAATATGTCAAAATCAATTCGTAGACCAACAAATCCAAATCAAATCATTTATTTGCATGAGACAGGTTTAGGGCTGGTATAGGGTACATAATAAATGCATAGGTGCGCTGTTTCATAACCTCAGAGAGGTGTAGGTGTGATATTGAAAAAGAAGAATAAATCAATTCGCATGCAAAATAACATAATCAATCACACAATCAGATATAAAATAATTAATTACATACATTAGTCAAAGTCAAAGAAATTTATAATGTCAAATATTTAAATAATTAAATGTTACATGGTCATGTCAATATTAAAATAGTAAATAGAAAAATAGATATAGGAACTTGTACTACAATAATTTATCTAACAAAAAATCTGCGACATTATAATAGCATTTTTCGCTCAGCAGTTTCCTTAATTTTTGTTTAAAGCTATTCACATCAGACTCCTTAATATTTATTGGCAACTTATTATAGATCCATTCTTTAATCTTTCTGTTCTTTTAAATTATTAGTGCTAGATTGAGTGATCACCACATTAAATCGACACGTCGCGTTACTATATCAAGTTGTACGATATCTTCTTTCATAAATGATGTATTCCAAATATATCTTTGTTCGTGTACAGTGGTGATGACGTCAGTGAGCGTATGCTGAACACAATGATCGGTGTTTGCGGTGAGGGCTCGTGCTCGCCGTTACTATTGCGGGAGATGTGTCGATTGGCCGACGCTCATGCTGGCAGGGACCACCAACTTTTGTTCCCGGCTGCTGTTGGATGGCTCTCCGCTTGGTAAATGTTTAATACTTGACAAACATCATCAGATAACTACAATAACGTAAGAAAAGGGCAGGCAGAGATGTATGCTCTATATAATTTTAGAATTAAGGTTCATTATAACACATAAGTAAAAAAAAACATGATAATGCAAACAGTGCTATTTGAGGCACCTTGCCTTGCCTTGATGGTTATTTAAGAATATACATTATGACTTATTGTTACTTCTAGCGTTGACAATCTAAGCAGCCCAGAAGTCCTAGAAAAATTAGAAGAAGGGCAAGTCGATGGAAACTTGGCGCCACAAATCGAGTCCGCCTGCGTACTATTGTCGTATCTGGCTGATGCCTTACATGCCATCAATACTACACAGCCACACAGTAAGTCATTTGATGAATATTTCTTTTAGTATTCCTTTTCCACAAATGCCACCAAGATCTTATCGATCAATTAAAGCAGCCGTAGTAAAAATTGTTCAATGGCTAGACAGTACTATTAAGAATTCTCATATACATCTTTTAAAACTAAAATTTAAAAGCATACCTACATGAGTTTGTATAAGTACAGATTTTTTCTTTGTCTCTAGGCACATAAGAAATTTTTCTTTTTAATGAATTCACTTAAAATCCTATTTATGTGATTAGTTAATTTTTTACATATCCTACTATCCTACTAATATTATAAACGTGAAAGTTTGTGACGATGTATGGATGTATGTATGTATGGATGTTTGTTACTCTTTCACGCCAAAACTACTGAGCTGCTTGATTGATGAAACTTGGTATCTAGATAGCTGGAGACCTGGATTGACATATAGGCTACTTTTTATCCCGATATTCTCACTGGATCGAGACTTACGCGGGTGAAACCGCGGGGCGCTGCCAGTTTAAAATAAATGCTTATTATGCTTACCTTGTTACTGTTGTTTGTGGCAACTCAACGCCTTCCGGGTTGAATCTCTTCTCTCACTAGACTTTCTCGCACTCAGAACAATGCTTATGGTTAGTAATAATTTATGTTATTATTTTCTCTTCATAGCTTGGCGTTCAGTGAGCCCGACCTGGGAATCACCTTCGGACCTAGGATTCGACTTGGATTATACTGACGAACAACAAGACGACGACGATACGAGTGCTGATGATTCGGTACGCTTTAATTTATTTGTAATCAAGACAAAGTTATGTAATAATGATAATAATTTTTAGGCGAAAATATACTTAGCATTAATTAAGGAACAAAATAAAAAGTGATTCGTTTTCTATTCACGCAATAATACAAAAAACCAACTTCAGTGCGCCAAAGTTGTTCTAAATATTAATTTTTTGACAGGATGAAGACGCAATGCTTCAATACAAGTTGTGCACGTTTACGGTGACTCAACGCGAATTTATGAATCAGCACTGGTACCACTGCCACACGTGCAAGATGGTGGACGGCGTGGGCGTGTGCACTGTATGCGCGCGCGTCTGCCATCGCGGACATGACGTCTCGTACGCTAAGTTTGGCAATTTCTTCTGTGACTGCGGAGCGAAACCCGACTCTAGGTAATGTATACAAGTATATTTCATACTCTACAATGGAACATAAATATGTAAAAAGTCAATATTGAACTTGTTTTTCTACAAAAGTGTCGAGGAAGACATTTATTGCTGCTAATACTAAAGAAGTCTCCTAGCTGGTAGGTAGGTGTTGAAGTGTTCTAGGTGGTGGAAACTTGGTTTTATAAAATACTTATTTCTGTATGCAGCTGTCAAGCGCTAGTGAAGCGATCAGTGACTTTAGGCGGAGCGCGAGATGCAGGCACCGAAGAGACAACGCCTGCTCCGACCCTGCGGCGTCGACCGTCCAGTCCGGCACCTCCTGCGATACTGGCGCCACCACGCCGTCCTGTTCTCGCTTCCAACATTCAAGGTAGATCTAATATTGTCATTTTACAGACTCCAGCTAAAAAATAGTTAAGTTTATTAAATCTAAATGTCAATCCATTACCCATTCTATTGGTTAAAAAATGCACGTTGTTACACCATTTTTCACATATGAGCTCAGAGTATCACGCATGAGTTCGGTGACACTTGATTACTTACATCCATTTCATGCAGTTTATTTTTTTTGAAAAATATAAACAATAAAAAATGAACCCGAATCTCTCATCTCTTTCTCGAAAAACCTGTTTTATTTTCATTTTGAAGCATACTTTTGTTTTTATTTTACCTTAAAACTTCTAACTGAAAATCTAAATTATTAAAAATATAAATAATTATGATTAATATATGACCGTGTCATCGTAGAAATTGTAGTTATTGAGTAAATGTTTTTATAACATGCATAATCGTTATCAAAATATTTTAATAATCGCAACAATTATTAATATAATGTAGAATAAATCTGAGCCTAATAATATATGCGTTTAGCTTATTCTATCAATAATTTTTACTTCGATTTTATTCACCGAAACCATGCTATGTGAAAAGTGGTATACACTCTTTGTCTTTGTGGTACTTGTACTGCGAGTATTGCGTCTGCTGCATTGCATTTTATACGTGATGTGTCATTGTTAACCAGTTGTGTATCAATGTTGTTTAAAGTGTGAGTGTGTATTGTCAGGGTGCCGTCACTACCTGTCGCAGTACTCAGGGTGGGGCGCGTGCATCTCTCGTGTGCGGCGCCTGCTGGAGGCTCTGGCGGGCGGAGTGCGTCTCGCGTGCGAGCGCGCCGCACCGACGGGCGCGCACGGCCGGGCGCAACGAGCACTCGCTACGCTGCACCTGGGGGAGAAGAAGTTCACACATACTGATAATCTCATGCTACCCACACTCGGTATTTTTTATTTTATTTATTTAAGATCCACAAACTTTAGTTACTGTGGTGATAAGTTTACTTCGTGACGTTACCGGTATAACTAGTCATAATAACATCTATTATAGTTTACCTCTATTTGCAATCAAATAAATACGAGTTTTTGATGTGAACATACGACTATTAAAAATTGCCTTCCACATAATATAAGCTGTATTTTTGTCAATTGTGTAATACATAAAATTTTATAGACGTGACAATAAATATACAGAAATCAAAATGGCTGCGTACCAATGTACCCGTTATTCCTACAGGCTCTCAGGAAGGCGCATTCGAAAACGTTCGAATGTCGTACACCGGTGAAACAGGACAAACTATCCGTCAATTGATGTCAGCGCATAAACTACGGCGCGTCGCTATGTGCTGCCTCGCCTCGCCACAGGGACGGCGGCAACACCTCGCTGTTTCGCATGATAAAGGTAAATATATCTACTACTATTAAAAATATGACGTCTACAAAAAACAGGTCTTATAAATTCGACTTCTTTCAATCATAACATCTCAAGTCGAATATAATGTTCAAGCAAGAGTTAAACTGAGTAGTTGGGTTATAAAGTATTGCATTTTAAATGATTATTTGACGCTTGATGTTTCTTGATTTACTTTTTTCGTATTAAATATTTAATAGAAAAATGTCCTTTAAACAATGGTGAAAAAATATTTATTATTATCTTTATTTAACCCAATTTACATTGTAATTAACCAAGTATTAACTCATGTTAATACTTAATATTAACAACAAGTACCTGCTAAGTTTTGTTTAATTTTTTATATATAACTAAGCTTCAGGTATATTTAATTAATATCATGATACAAGATGGAAAATTGCCATATTATAAACTATTGTTATTTTGTCTTCTAACCTATATTATTCTTGCAGGAAAAATTACGGTTCTCCAACTTTCCGCTCTACTGAAACAAACAGACTCTTCTAAAAACAAATTGACTCTGACCCGGCTTTCATCTGCTCCTATACCGTTCATGGTGCTGAGTCTCAGCGGCAATCCATGGAATGAAGATCTACTAGCCGTGTGCGGGCTCAAGGAGTGTCATGTATTGACGTTTAACAGTGGTGGTAAGTAGTATATAACATGATAAGTAGTGTATAAAAAAACCGTACCCAGTCATGAAGTACCTCTACTATTTAATTTTCAAACAGTAGTATTATAGACATAAGCTATGGTTGCAGGTGCCGTAGCTGACCACTTAGTGTTAAATACCGGCCTAGAAGGCAACAACTACGTCATCAAAGCAATATGGTTGCCGGGCTCACAGACTCAACTCACGCTAGTGACGTCAGACTTCGTCAAGATATTCGACCTTAGCAAGGATCTCAATAATCCGATGCATCACTTCCTCGTTCCCAGTGGAAAGGTAAGATTTTGATGGTATCTAGTTGGAATTTTCTAATTCTTCGCCTATTTATATATTTCCATATTTCCATGTATAACATAAATGCTGCAGTAAAGTGTTCATCCGTCACTTGGCGTATAAGGCAAACCTACACCTACAGGTCGACGCACCGTGGTTATGTAAAATTGCATCAGTTGGCAGCGAAAAACGCTCGTTACTAATTTTTTCCGCACTGATTTTTCCGGCAACGATTTATTGTCTTTAGATTTTCGGTAAATTAGAAGTAAGAATAATTGCGGTATTAATATATTGTAAAGAAAATAATTTATAATTTTTTGCAGTATTATAAAATTATAATCAGTCGTGTATCATCAATCATCAACGTGAACTCAAACTTCTTTTTTTAAAAGACTTGGTTTTTGACTAGCAGTCTGTAGCAGTTAGCTAGTGCGTGGTGTTCACACTGATATTCCGCGTGTAAATATACATAAAAATCTAGTAAAGTATACGCTTTCTATCATTTAGGTGCGAGACGTAACATTCGTGAATCAGGACGGCGTGATGCACATGTTGTGTATGAGCTCCGCTGGTCACATTTACTGGCAGCCGATGAGTGAAGAGTCTCGGGCAACACTAGGCACCTTCTACGTCACCAATACTCTTGAAGTTTTACATCCTGAGATACAGGTGAGATTGCTTTTTTTTGCCAATGAAAAGCACCTGAAAGAGCTAACTAAAATAAAATTGTAAGGCTCATTATTGAAGTGAAGTCACCAATGTTTTTAGCAATCCCCTGGTGATACGTGGCGAGGTTTTAGACTAATCCCACCTCCCTAGCCAAAATCACGTGTATTTTTTAAGTTCAAAATATATGTAAAGTTTTCAAAATCTTATCTTTAAATACAGATATAATCGCGCGTTCTACGAAAAAGTAAATACACGTGATATCTCACTACAACCTTGTGATATTTCCAATCAGGTGTGAAGTCGTTCAAGTCCATTACACAGTACCCAATGAACGCTATTCCAAGATGACTATATGTGCTTTTTAGCCTATTTTCTCTGAATATACTATATGGTCCTATTTCACTGAACTTGTATACATCTATTTACTCACTGTCTCCTGGAGATTGCTGGCAGGTGAGTAATCCACAGGCTAGAAAATACAGTATTTTGCATCAATAACATTGATACAATCAACGAAAATGATATCTAATGCTTTCCATTATTTGTTTTAGGATGTAGCAGGACTAGTTGGAGGCGGTGGTGTCTCATTATACTATTCACATACTCTGAAGATGATGTTCTTCTCGTATGCCCAAGGCAAGAGTTTCCTAGCGCCACTCAATACTGTCGAAGAGAGTGTCAAAGGTAACAGTACTATTTGAAATGTAATGGGCAATCCTGTATAATTAATAACAAAAAACATAGGCAGTCATGGGACTGCCGACAAAATTGAAAACTTCAACGAAACGACGAACTTAAAACTTCACATTAGCAGGTTGGTGACAGGAACTAACAGAACTCAATGTGTAGATTAGCGCCCTCTAGTGGATCTATATATGTATTATTAGCATGACGGTCACGAGTTCAGTGCTTTTTCCCCATAGCAAAGTGCGCAAACGTGCCTAAAGAAGTTTTCACTTCCAAATACAAGATTATTCAATGAGTTTTGATACACACTGTTTACTATTCTCAGTCTGTAGTTTACAAAATGATATTTTGTAAACTATAGTCGTTTTTGTCGTAAAATAATGCAGGGATGATATTGTAACTAACAAAGCATCTTATTTATAAAACTCCATACAAGGCTTGATATTAATCTATTAGGTTACCTATTGCCAACCCTGTAAAAGCTCAAAAAAGTCATACCATTCAAACTGACTCCAATTTGAGTGTAGAACTTACATATGTAAACATCTCAATGCAATTCTACAGGCACAGCCATGATCGTGTTATCAACCAGTTCAAGTCAAAAGGAAGGTGGTGGTCGCGGCAGTGGGAAACAAGCCGGCGCCCAATCACTGTGCCAGTGGGCTGAGGTGCCCGGACATCCTGGCCTGGTCACCGCTGTGATGCTAGCCTCTAACAACCCTGTTGTACTGATGCTGACTCCTACTAATATATTCGTGCAGGAGATTAAGGTAAGTTTAGTTAAGACTAGTCAAACAGCTTTATGAGAATTGATAACTAAGGTTGGTTATCAATCACGGATAAAAGAGTTCCTTAATAATAATAGATGTATCCAAGATTTTTTTAAATAAAAAGTAATTTGTGATCTGCTATTTACAATTTGACTACTAATCTATATAATCAGAAAAGAAATGCTGTTTGTTTTTAAGCGCATCACATTAAAACAGCTGGACCGATTTAACTAATTCTGTTTTTTTACATGTTAAAAATAGTCTGAATAAGGTTTTTAGGGTGAGAGAAATTGGAAAAGGTACCAGGAAAATTAAGAAATTCGGGAAAACTGTAAATACCCTTTTCCATTAAAAACGACTATTAAAATTTTGACAGCACAACATCTTTCGAGTCAGCTAGTAAACAACTGTTTTATTTCAAAAAAGTTACCACCTAACAATTGTCATTTTCCGTATATTGTTTATTAAAATAAATGTATTACTTGCATCAAGATGCATGAAAAACATTAAAGGATTAGTCCTTTACTGTTTTTCATAATGCGCTTCTGAAAATTAGAAGTCATTCTGCGAAAATTATTTCTCGACCGATTTTCACCAGAATAAGAAACAATGACAAGCAGATAGACAGACACGTGAAAAGTGATTCTAAAAGGATTCCGTTTTTCACGGTTGTTTTTACGGAAACCTAAATAAGAAACCATTAACATTAGTCAACTAACAAATGCCAAATATAAAATTCATCTTAGAGCTTACAAAATGAATGCATAATCTTATGGTCAAGGCCATGCAAAATGGCTTGCCTTTTTTTTTTTTTTTTTGTGCGTGTGGAAACCCCCTCGGGCCGTCACCCCACCGGGGTTTTCGGTGGGGCGGTGTGTCGGAATCGAACCGACTAAAACCACACGGTGTGCCGTACTGCGCCTTAAGTAGGAGGGATCCGGGAACAGCTTTTATTAAGACATCCGGACCCCCCCTAGCGCCTGCCCGCAAAAGCGCGGGCACCACCTTCGGGTAAAAACCTCTCAATTAGGCGACGTCCAGGCACACGCGGACGCCGCCTCATCGCGGGGGGCCACTATAGCGGGTGGAGGGGAAAAACCCGTCCCGTCCACCCGCGGCCACACTCAGGGTGGCATGAGGCGCTGGTAAGCTCGCCTCCGCCGCCCGGTTCGCCGGCGGCGAATTAGGTCCGAGTGGAGATCGTCCTCCCGGACCCTTTCCGCCGCCTCCTTCTGCGAGATGACGTCCTCACAGAAGGTGGCGACCGCTGTAAAATTCCTGTCGCTACCGGCCATGGAGCGTATGACGGCCGGTAGCGAGAGATCCCCTCCGAAGACTGCAGTGAGGGCCCGAGCGTTGGCGATGTCCAACGACACTGCCAACAACACGCCGCAACAGCTCACTACCTCTTCGGTCACGGCCCTCAGGCGCAACACAGCGCCGACCGTCGAACGCCCCGCTCGAAAACCGAATTGGGCGTCCGACAATTCGGGGCCGACCTCGCCAAGGTGCCGGACGATGCGGGCAGAGAGGTCCCTCTCAAACAATTTACCCGCCTCGCCCAGCAACACGATGGGCCTGTAGGCCGCGACCGAGTCGGTAGGCCGTCCCGGCTTCCTTCAAAGGACCAGCTTCCCGCTCTTCCAGCAGTCAGGGAAGCGCCCGGATGCCAAGCTAGCGTCGAACACTGAGGCGGTCGGACATGTGATCGAGGGCAAGGGCCAACACTCGGGCAGGGATCCCGTCTGGCCCGGGGGCGGTGTTCTTGGAACGAATCCGAACAACCGCCCCTACCTCCGCCTCCGTGACGGGCGGAACACCATCCTCCTCGTTCTCCCCGTCGTTTCCGCCCAAGGGGGCCATCGACGGGGGTACGTGCTCCACCCGTTGCGGGAAAAGGCCCTCAACCACTTCCTGCAGGAAGCTGGGCTGGAGAGTCTCCGTAAGGAGGGGGCCCGACGCGCGGAGCTTTTGTTGCGCCGCGCGATATGGGCGTCCGCAGGGGTCACCATTGAGACCCTCCAGCATCTCCTTTCTTTTCTCCTCTTTGGCGCGGCTAATGGCCAGCTTCAGAGTTTTCCGCGCCTCTCGGTACTCCTCATGAAGCTGGTCCTCCTCCCCCTCTTCGCGGCGACGCCGCCGGCTGCGAGTGTAGGACCTCCGGGCACGAGTACAGGCCGCTCGGAGGTCCGCCAACTCCTGGCACCACCAGTAGACCTCCTTCCTTGGAGGCCGACGACCTCTGACGCGGGGCTTGGCCGCATTGCAAATCTGCGTAATCGCATCGCGAAAGCGGCCTGCCCCCATGTCTGCCTCCTCAGTCAAAGGCCGCGGAGACAGTCAAGAGTAAATAATGGCTGCCTCCTCCAGTAGGTCCCTATTCACCTTTGTAACAGCCCACCGCGGGAAGCGGGAAGAACGCCGCGCCATGTGACCCCTTCTGGGGTCCTGGATCCGGGAGAGCTCGAATCGGATATAGAGGTGATCCGAGAGCGTCTCAACCTCTTCCAGGACACGCCAGTTCCTTACTCGTGCGGCGAGAGCAGGGGTAGCGAACGAAAGGTCCACTATCGACCCCCCCTGCTGTCGCACGCACGTGTTGGTGGAGCCTCTGTTTAAGAGACAGAGGCCCACCGATGCCACCCACTCTTCCACGGCATCGCCCCGTGCGTCCGTCCTGGGGGAACGCCACGCAACGGACTTTGCGTTGAAGTCCCCCAGCACTAGGACGTGCCCAGACGCTAGTCGCCGCATCGAGTTCTCCAGGTTATTAAGGGAAACCTCGAAGTCGCTCAAACTCCTGTTGGGGGAGAAGTAGATACCATATATGGTGATCCCCCCCATTCGGCCTCAACACCGCTCGCGCATACACTTCCGCCTTAGAAAACGCGGAACCCGCCGGAGCTGAGATTGGCGTACGCGATCTCGACCTCCCTCTTAGGCTGGTAGCGACTTTTGGAGGGAGCATCGCCTGGGACGTGTCGGCATCCTCGTCCGTGGAGCGTCCGCGTTTTCGACTGTCGTTGCCGCGAACCTCCACTTCCATCACCTCCATGTTGTCTGCCGTCGTATCGGTATTTCCGTCTGATGATACGACAGACCTGGAACGGAGACGTTCCGAGAATCTTCTGCTGCTCCCAGGAGTCGGGAGGGTCAAGGTCTGGGAGCTTCTCCGAGATAGGCGTCCTGGTTAACACCTCCTCATCATTAGACGAGGTGTCGTCCGCCTTCTCATTTTCTTCTTCCTCACACTTTTCTCCTTTTTTTCTTCGATGATTTATTTTTTTTTTTTTTTTAATTTTAGTTCTTTGTATCTAGTAGTAGTTCTTTTAGTATCTTAACGTAATGTCGGCTTTTAAAGACAGTCTCAGACGAAACATGTGGGTTGTCCATGCAGGTAGTTCCAGCCAAAGCTAAAATCACGGACATGGTAGCGGTCCGGCACTGGTGCGGTGGCGGTGGTGAACAGAAGAGCACACTGATTCTGCTTTGCGAAGACGGCAGCCTCAGAATGTACGCAGGCAGTAACGAGCACACCGGCTACTGGCTGTCGCCCGCCATACAGCCCACACATGCTCCACGCAGGCGCCCCAAGCTACTGTCGCACCACGCCAAGGGGAAGGAACAACAGGTTAGTACTTTACACAGACGCACAAACTTTTACACTGATTAATTGAGTGAATATGTAACGGATATTTAAAAAATTGTTTGTCTTTTTAAGTCGGTTTACGGACGATAATTTTACGTGATAACGTCATAAGAAAACAGTGGAAGAGAGATAGATGCGTCACAAGCCGAACGCTTAGGCCAATCGTGCCTCTTTATTGCTTGTCCCGCGCTCTCGCTTGCTCAGGCGGAACGTGATTTTTCGTACGTGCAGCCGGCGTTTATCGATTTATAAGACGTTATCACGTCAAAAAATCAACTTTCTACTTCTGAAAAACTGACATGGATTACAAACATACAAGCAAAGCACAGTTTTAGACAACCCGTTTAAAAAAAATCCTATGGGCACTAACAAAACTAAAAAAAACAGAAAGTTATGTATTTGTAAATCAGCTTATACAATTTCGGTATTTAGAATGGCAGTAATTGAATGAGTGAACCTATTATTGCCTGCCTATTAACCTGCTATTCTTGTGTACAAAATTGTACAATATGAATACATGTATATTAGGATGTTTGGTTTCTGAGCAAAATATAGTACGATTTTAAATTAAAATAATGTTATATAGATTACTAAAATAATTTCTACAGGCTGTTACCAAATCGAATGCAAATGGAGCACCACAGTTCCCAATTGACTTTTTCGAACACTGCGTCGCGATGAACGACATCGAGTTCGGTGGTAACGATCTACTGCAAGTTTACAATACGCAGCAAATTAAACACCGTCTCAATACCACCGGTAAGTACTTACTGCCCCCTAAGATAATAAAATTAAATTAGTATATTGAAATGAGTCGCTACCCAATAAGGTAATATTAAAATACAAGGATTGTAAGAATTCGTTTTAATGACTTTGGTCTCAGCTACAATTTTTTTTTTTTTTAATAATTGAAGAGATTAATTTCGCCTTATATTAAACTAGCCGTTCCCCCCAGTCTTACCTGTGTTATAGTCACTGCTCCGCTCCTAAGGGTTGGAGCGTGATGTTACATACCCTATAACCTTGCTCAATGAATACTATATCCAATACTAAAATAATTATTCAAATCTGACTGATAGTTCCAGTGCGGTGTATTCTGTACACCTCATCATTGTCAACCAAGTGAGACTGTACACTCATGTAACAGGGTTACCTCTACAAAAGACAACTATTATTAATTATTTTTTATTTGTAGGTCTGTATGTAGTATCAACGAAAATGAGCGGGTTCACTATGGAAGTAATAAACTCTGATCCCAATATGGTCATCTGTGGTATACGTGTTCTGCTCGGTAGCCAAGATGTTGCTAGAACGCCTACATGCCTTGAAGTGAGTATTTCATTGTATTACACTATTTGATCGACAAGTTCATGATTAGTAAAGAAAAGAACATAGCTTGTCAAAATGTGCTTTCAAAACTACATACTTTTTTCTAAACATATTTTATTTTACAGGCCTTGTTAATATGTGCATACACAATCGTTTCTTTAACGTGATTTCACGTAACGTATTTTCATACCCCCGAATTGATAAGTGGCTTTAAAACTTAAATTATCTGTTGAGTTTTGTCAATAAATCTCATGCACAAAGAATATATACTTTAAAAATAGTTGCAGGGTAAACGTGAGCGTAGACAAGAAACTATGATTCCATTATATAAAAAACATTTAGTTTTGTAACTTAAATAAGTAAAATACATTAAAACACAATAAAGCTCAAATAGGCATAAACACTGTTAAATCTGGTGAGTTGTTTGCACAGGTATATGGCAGGTCTATCCAGACGCTAGTGGTGCGCAACCGTTGGTTTGACATACCCCTAACTCGCGAAGAATCTCTGCAGTCTGACAAGAAACTTGTCATCAATTTCGGACCATCTCAAGACCCTGATGGTGTTACTATGATTGACTCTGTTAAGGTAAAAATAAAGATTCTCTACTGATGTAAAATATTTTGAAACTGTTATTTTTTTTTGATGATTTGATGAATGAAATTACGGGAATTTAATACCAAAGATGTCGATGGAATACCCAGATTTTTCTGAAAATGTCTGCTTAAAAAAAATAATCACTGAAATTGACTTGAAAACCATAATATTATGTTGATTAGAAATGTATCTACCTATACTAGGATCCGAAGATTTTGTGTTTGTTGATTTTAAAATGTTTGATCACACCTTTCTATAACACATGTATTAGATTTTAAATTGTATTAATAAATTATTTCTTCAGGTGTATGGTAAGAATAAAGAACAGTTTGGATGGCCAGAAGATAATGAAGACCCATCTGCTTGTCCATCATCTAGCAAGGTTACTCAGGTGAGTTTTATCTTATTGTACTCTTCTGTTTCCAATACAAAAAAGTAACAAACCTTCTTCGCAGAATGGTTGTTGTTCCTTTTGCAGACTGTTAACTGTACATGAAACAATTACTTATTAACTTGTAAACGGTTAGCTTTTTTCCAAAAAAGTACTGTAACTGTACTGTAACTGCATGCTTAGAGGTATGCCCTTTCAGTGACTAAAGTAAGTGCAGTAAGTGTGTGTTAAATTTAAAAAAAAACATCAGGGAAAAGTCGGGGAATTTTTCGGACATAAAATATAGCAGTGGACACTCTGATAACGTTTCTGTTTTTCATGTATTTTTTTTTGATAAAACACCATAACAGATTTAGGCACTAAAAGTAGTAGGTATGTATTTGCCAAGATGTTTGTATAGTGATACGGACGCACAAAAGTGTTGTTATCATAGGTTAATACTAACTTGAAAAATGATGATTGTGCACAGGAGGGTGATGGCGGCGCAGGCGGTTGGAAGCCGTCTCCGTTGGAGCGCCTCGCGTGTGCAGCGCTCGAAGCGCTGGAGCTAGGTGCAGGAGCCAGCGCGGCCGGCGCACACGCCGCTGCTGAGCCGGCGCGGCGCCTGCTGTGCGCCCCCGCGCCGCCGTTGTTGCACGCGCGTGCTCAGTGCCTGCTGCGGGCGCTGCACCACTCGCACTACCACCAGTACAAGGTACTTACCAGTACTTTCATGAGACCAGATAAGCAATATTAACCGATGTTTAGACTTCAATGACACTTTATACTGATACGATATTTTATCTGATAGTACATTATTTTTACATAAAAATATTATTACTAATAGTTGACCGCCGTCCAAGGTGGGAAAGAAAAAACGGTCTCCAAAAGATTTATTCCCTCTTCAATAGCTACTAAACAATAAAATAAGAAATATCTTGTTAAAAACTGTTTGATTTAGAAGAGAAGAAAGAAGAAAAGATTTTATTTATATTTATTTTTACTTTCATCCAAAGGACCAAGCCATCTTAAAGTACGTGTGCACTTCATTACGCGAGCTACGTGATACGGCGGATCCACACAACATCGACCCCGAAGCCTACTTCAGACTAGTATTGTTAGCACGAGGTGTGGCAGTCGCCAGACCTAACCATCTCGTGAAATACACCACCTCAACTCCGCCGAGACCTGCCAATGGTAAGACTCAAGACTTAAGTGATAGGTAAATATAAGACTTAATGTGCGATTGTTATAAGAATATAACTTGAAGTTGAAGTGTAATCAAGATTGAACTTTATTTATTTATAAAAAGAGTTGTAGTACCCGAGATTAGCGCCTTCTACTATTATATACATATAGACATTGGCTCTAGTGAAGTAAAGATTTTCTTATTTTTTATTTATTTTGTGATAGGTGACTGGTCCGTCTTATGGAAAGGCGGCAGTGCTGAAAATCAAGAAGACAAAGACAAGGAGCCTCATTTGTGCGCTTTATTGACAAGCGTGCTATGGCGTTTAGCTGCCTGTCGTACTTCGACCGCTCAGCCGCCTGGTATATTGTCTTATGGACTGCGACATTCAGAACATACAATGCATGCTCTCGCCGACACTATACATGCATTCCAATTGCAGGGAGAGCCAGAATGTGTAAGTATATTGAAGAGTAGCCTAGAGGTTTATAAATAAATTTAATATTGGTCATTATTTTATTAATTTTACTTTATATTAAGCTCGATTATCGACTCATTAAACTTATACTAGGTAGGGAGGTACTACGCAATATATATTACGGTTTCAAAATTATGAGTGTACTAATATTTTTTACTTTAATATAAAAACATCTTTTTACGCAGATCGAATTTGGTAATCAAATCTACCTATCTCTTCTACTGGCCGAAGACCAAAGTATAAGTTTTGGAGCTAAAGCTGCGCTGATGCGAGTACTCCGGCCGAGAGTGAAGAGGCGCCGGGTGTATATACCGTCCCCTCCGAACACTCCAGGGACAGGTAATAAAAGTACGTAGACAACTGTTATTTGTTTTACCTATCCCACTAATATTATAAATGTGAAAGTTTGGATTTTGGATAGATGGATGTTTGTAACTCTTTGGCGCAAAAACCAATGAACCAATTGCCATGAAACTTGGTATGTAGAAAGCTGGAGACCTGGATTAACGTATAGGCTACTTTTTATCCTGATATTCCATTCCGAACAGGACTTACGCGGGTAAAACCGCGCTAGTGCTAGTATGACTCTAAATAAAAGTTGTCTTTGACTTTCGACAAATGATGGTAACGAGTTGTAGGGATTCAATCCTCAACATTTAACTCGAAATCATATAAGCAGTACAGAAGCCGTCAATGCCAATCATTTTATATCTATTTTCTTCGAAATATGTTTTCCAAAATATTTTTTTTTTGTATATTAAAAATATAAATTTTGGTAGAAATTTATTAAATGAAAACTGATGATTCTCATCATCTATGTTTTAATCTTATCATCTCAATCATTCGACATCTACGCCCCTAACATACTTTGACTAGACGTACTTTGTATTATCGAAATTATGCAGAAAAAGAAACTGCCGTAAATACATAATTTTTTATATTTATTTAAACAATTTTTTTTAACAGGTGCTGGTTCGTCAGTAACTACGGCCCAACCAACAAGTTCGATCACCGAGGCGATCGTTTCCGAATCTGACCTCAGTGCAAACCGTGACGACCAACAAGAAAACCAATTCATGGACGTTGACGACTCTCTAGAGCCTATGGTTCTTCTTGCACCTGATGGAGGTAATTTAAATACTTTTCTTAGTGACACTCTCGAAGACTGACGAAGGTGACGTAATTATTAAGGGTTTTTTTTTCTAATTTCAACCTTATCTTGTGTTAATATGAATTTTATTAATATAAAATACACTATATAGGGTAAGGATCATACTTTCTTGAGGATATGCAGAAATCCACACAACACACACACGCACCGCACACACGCAGTATATGGTGGTTGTAAAGTTTGGCTCAATATGTTGACTAACTAGAACTAGGTTAAGGCCTGTATCTCTAGAAGATAGTGCTCAGCTCACAACGCTTACAATGTGTATAATTACTATAATTTGTGTCTTACTGTTCTTTTACATTTAAATGGATATCTTGATAATAGCTTGATAATGTCTATTACTTTTGGTACAGGTTTGGAAGCCCTGCTAGATATCCCGCCAGACGCAGACGATGAGACTATGGTGGAACTAGCTATAGCTCTATCCTTACAAGAACAACCGAGACGCGCGCCCCCCGCACCCTCTGCCCCGCCCCCGCCAGCACCTGGCTTCAGCGATGCTACTGCTTCGCCACCTGCGTAAGTAAACTATATTTCAATATCTGTTGATAAATATTTGTATCGTAAGGCGGTTGATTTATGATCACGTGGATGCTGGTAAAATCCCATCCGGTACACTTCGGACTTGAGCCCAATTCTAACACAAACACTTATATTAATGTATGTAATAATAATTTATTGAATGCAACACAGGTTACATAACTGTTTTACAAATACATAATATTCAGACAGATCACATCTCAGAATTCCGTCAAAAGCTCAAGTGGCTTCCAATTCGCTCTCGCCGGAGTACTCATATCCTCTTCTTGCTTTATAACATCTTATTCAACCCTAAAGCCCCTTTTTACCTCAAAGAACGGTTTAAGTTCCTTCATGACACACATGAAAAATGTCTAAGGTCGTCTGAGGATTTGAGACTGGAGATGCCACAGCATTCCACTAAATATTTTGACCAATCTTTCGCTGTTCAAGCTGTACGCTTATGGAATGCGTTACCATTAAATATTAGGCGAGCACAATCAGTAACCATTTTTAAAAAAATGGTTCATGAACACTATCTTTCACCTTAGGATTCATTAATATGTATGTATGTAGTTACTACTGATCGCTTAACGTATACTGTATTAAGGTATATTATATATTGTAAGGTATATTAATTATATATATATATATTGTATATACTATAGTTAGGTTTATGTATGTATAAGTGCCTATTGGTATTTAAAGTACGTTAATATTTGATATCTGTATATTTTTATTTTTCTTATTTATTAGAAATTACTAATAATTAAAATTTCAAATATAACACCAACTGCCACTATCTCTCCGAATCATTTTGATCCATCCTAAGGTTGCCTGGAAGAGATTGCATCTAGCAATAAGGCCGCCCTTTGTACATTATCTGTTTACTGTAATTATGAAAATGTATCTTCTACTGTATTGCTAATGTACAAATACAGTGTTATCTATCTATCTATCTATCTATCTATTGTTTCACATTTTTCACTGAAGGCTGACAGCTGCAGACATTGTGTGGGGCGCATGATGTACTAGTTAATACAGAATTAGTGGTACATTTTAACCGATCGGCGATCACGCCACGTCGCCGTCCCGCCCTGTTCGCTGTCTGCCCCAATCTTGAACATGCACAAATAATTATAAGGACATGCAAAGTATTCCAACCTAGCTTTACTTATATTCGTTGTCTATTAATAAAAGTTTATATTATAGCCTTTTTGTAAAGATTAATTTTATTAAATGGGTACTACAATATTGCACTCAGCTCTGACGACGAAGGGAGCACAGCTGCCACGGACGGTAGTACGCTGCGCACGTCCCCGGCCGACCCGCCCGGCTCTGCGGGCTCAGACAGCGGTGGCTCCGGTGCCGATAGCATTGGAGGTGTCTCGGGACGTAGCAGTGCTTACGGTAAGGGTTAATATTTTTAAGCAAATTACCTAAAAGCTGTCCAGAATATTGGATGGAGTCCTCGATAAAAAAGAATTAGGTATATTTTAATATATTCCATTAAACGTTTTTGATGGACTCTGTGGTGGAGCCGTAGTGTATTCGACTGCCACTTCGGGGGTCGCGGGTTCGTTTCCCTATAAATGTAAGCATCAATAATGTCTATACTTCAGCCAAATAAGATGTGGAATGTTTATCAACAAAGCGTTGCTAAGCATTTTCTGACAGGCAGTTGTGAATAACCTGTTTGCAAATTACATACCCTTAAAAATATTGTTATGGTCTGACCAGGAAAATGAAAAACCTCGTCATGTTGCGAAAAACAAATGACACTAATTTCTTTTAGTGGCAAGAGTAACTTTAAAACTGTTTTTAAACTTTCGCGACTATATATATTAGATTATACATCTGATATATATACTCGCGAAAGTTTCAAGAGCAAGTACGGATAGTTGCTAAAATTCGCACTATATAGGTAGGTATAGTACTTTGTAATTATTATCGCGGTTAAGTCCTGATTTACACATCTAATTTCAAAACATCATTAACATGTCATCAATGTTCATTGTTAATTGCTTTGATTGTCAAAGAGAGGAGTGGAGTAGACTGGAGAAAACAATCCAAAGGATGGAGAGAACTGGGGGAGGCCTACGCCAAAGAGGCGCCTTCTGTAACAAAATAATATAAATTGAAGAAGTTCATTTACTTTTTTAATAAGGATAAATGAAACTATAAAAGTAAAATAAATTAAACATTTTTATTTTTTTTTTACGTGTGGAAACCCCCTTTGGGTACCACCTCGCACTTGGGCGAAGTGGCTATGTCGGAATCGAACCGACTAAAACCACACGGTGTTCCGTCACGGGTGTCTAAAGCAGGTAGTCTCGCAGTCGTGAGTAGGAGCCGTGTCCCCCTAAATTACACATATTTATAAATTCTAATATATTAGTATAATTTATAAATTAAATTTTAAATTAATTTAATGTAATATCAATTAAAGGCTATTTTTATTTATTTTATTTAAGTGTTCCGTGTGTAATGCAATTTTTACCTTTTTAACTTGGTATGGTATGGTATATAACCATTATAATACTAAAAAATAAACGGCGGTAGTGGCTATGTACTATAGTTGCACTGCCTACCTTCTTCAATTTGACGATTAATAAGGAATACTTTTTGTATTCTTTTGAACAAATCTGTATGTCATTACATTACCGGAAAAAATATAACACATCATCACTCATATCAATCAACAGTGAAAAAATTACATTTCGGCGCGCTTTTACTGTGACGTCAAGGACCACGATGTGTTTGATTCTTTATTGATGTATGAAAATAAAAGTCATAATACGTACCTATTTTTACTAAAAAGGATAGAAAAACTTATTTTCAATATTTTATTGTGCATATTCCCATAAATGTTCATTGTAAATAACCAAATTCTTGTTGATCTGCGAAAGTTGTAGAGTTATAGGGTTGTAAGGCGTATAGTTGGTATTTTTTATTTGTTATTCTTGTTTTAAGGTATTTTTTAACATATTACGTATTTGGAGGTTAGACTTAGTTCCAGCAAAAGCAATGACAGTAAAATCGTAAAGTATAACTAAGAAATGGAGGTAAAATTACAATATTTTTGCATTCTAATCATGACAACCCTAAATATGATGACATATGGTTTGTTTACAAAGATTCCACATCCAATTTGGCTCAAGTATAGTTGCGTTGGTCTGAGAGTTTCTAAGTATAATATGTATGAATTTACATACCTACTTAGATAAATTTTTATTTACAAAAAATATTTTTAATATATATATATATATATATATATATATATATATATATATCAGTGTTCTAGAACCCATAGTACACGCTCTGCTTAGTGTGGGTCTTGATAGCGATGTTTAATCTGTCCCAGGATATTATTATTATATTAATGTTGACGTACTAAGTGAATTGAACTGTCAACAATAGGAGTTTAATTTTACTAGTCACCCTCCGAAATTAGACCATAATTCATAAACTTGTTGACAGCAATAAATATAATGTTATGACTAAAAATATTTTCGAAACAATTTCGACAGCTCGTCAAAAACCACTAAACAAAAAAGATAACTGTTGATATAAGCAATAGAAAAAAGTATTGAACTGTTTTGTCGTTACCTGTTGGTCCAGTGGTTAGCGATCTGACTGCTGAGCCAGAGGTCGTTTGTTCGATTAGCATCCAGGACAAATAATTGAGTGATTGAGAATGATCATTTGTTCTGTGTCTGGGTGTAATTTATCTATAATATGTATGTATTTATTAATATAGAAGTATGTTCATCAGCAGTCTGGTTACTATAGTACAGGCTCCGCCTAGTTTGGGATCTGACTGCCGTGTGTGAGGTGTTTCAAGTTATTATTATTATATAGATATTCTCAGTACACTGATATTTCTATTATAGTACAATATAATTTACAATGTTCTCGACACCGATAATGGCCGTTGTACTTCAGAATTGATGCTTATAAATCAAATTGCTCACCTGGGTTATTATGCTCTTGGAGCAATGCTTTTGTATTTTACCTGCACTTTCTTGGCTGCAACATTTTTTTGATTGCCATGTAACTCTTCGGGAAGTTGCCATCATTATTCTAAATAGGTATAGGGGCTGTTGTTTGAAACAAATTTCAAACCACCTCTCTAATTTCGGTGCATTAATGTTTTTTAGATTGTGTATTTTTTTTTTCATTTTATTCATGCATCATTTTATAGGAGAAATGGTGTCCGCCCCCTCGGGAAGCATGCCAGCTTCTAATGTCACAGCGGCACCTGTTTCTATTGCAGGTTTGTTTTTTATATCACATCATTTCGTAAAGATTGTCAAGGATGCTTGCTTGCTTGCCTAATGGATCCCTATTGCTTTAATAGCAGAACTTACCACCTAGGAGATAGGCAATCTATCTATTCATACTCCAAGTCATGTTTACATCTATATTCCATTCTATGCTGGCAAAATAATAAGTTTCAAGTATTCGGTTATAAACGTCTGACAGGTGTCTATCTAAGCAGATAGGCACGACTATAATACATAGCAGTAGTCTACTTAAGGGTTACCCCTGGACGTGGATACTTAACCAAATACTTGAAACTTTCTTATTTTGCCACCCATAGCATGGCATTTTATCGTGGGAGAGCCATGCTTCGGCACGTATGGACCGGCTCGACCGGAGTGATACCACGATCTTACAGAAAATTGGCGTGAATAAATGCTTTAGAAAATGCACTCGGCGAAATAGAACCTTTCGCCGAGTGAATGACGTTACCGGAGGCCCTAACCTCTATCCCCTCCTTCCTCTGCTCCCACCTTAGAGGCCACTTGCGACTCTTGCAAGTGTCCATAGGCGGCGGTAGTCACTTACCATCAGGTGACCCGTCTGCTCGTTGGCCATAGAAAAAATGGGGTATAGATACACGTATAATAGACGGGTTTTTATTATTTTTTTATAGGACCACTCTGCAAATTTTAAATATTATTCTTTGTCATTTAATTTCCACCATACCACATAAATAAATTACATATTTTATGTAAGCTTACGCGATTAATGACTTGCTACTTCTTAAAATACTTTTTAAATCGACGCATTTTTTGCAGACAGATTGTTAGTTTAACTCTCGTTTACAGCTGGCCCATCTTCGTCCTCTTGCCAGCCAGTAGCATCCACGTCGCGCACTATAGAAGCGGAAACTGAAACACGCAAACTGCACGCCTTGAGATTGTCTCTGCTGTCTGCAGCTCTGAATGCCTTACCCACACTGAGGTATCTACCAGGAGTCAGGGCTATACCTTTCGTACAGGTTTGTAATATACTATATTAAAATACAGGGCGTATCTCACATCTCACAATGGAACACTTACTTGCTTACTTAAATCACTGAAAGGGCATGACTCAGGCATGCAGTGACAAAAAGATATTTAAAAAAAAACTGTGTTTAAAAGTTATGACCGTTTTAGGTCTTATCTCCTCCGTTTCTCATAAAAGCAGGTGGAATGTGTAAAGTAATTTTTTAGTCATGTGTAAATATTTTAAATCAATTTTTTTTTTTAGTTTGGAATTATTTAATCAGTTAGAGAGATAATCCACAAAAACTAAGTGCAAAACACATGTTATATATGTTGGCTTTTATGGATTTTTTCAATAACTAAGCGAATAATTCCAAAATAAAAATCTCTTACTTTACACATTCCACTTGCTTTTATGAGAAACGAAGGTGAAAATACCTGGAAATACTAACGAACTTAACTTTTAAACGGATAGTTCTATTCTCTATTCTACTCTATTTGTGTTATTTGTGTACCCATAGTAGTGTTCGCGATTAAGAACCCTTCTTTAATTATAATAAATTGTTATAGAAATATGTACATAATTGGTTGTAATAAGTATGAAAGGATACATTGGACAATGATAAGTGACCATATAAGATGAATTGTAATTGTTTGTTTTTGCACCTGATGGTATTTTTTATGTTTGTAGGTGGTCCTCATGCTAGCTGGTGACCTTGACTCTAGCGTAGAAGGAGACCGTGTAGTATTAGACCGTCTTCTTGATCTACTGGTCTCTGAACTGGATATCCAAGATGCAGAAAATGAAGATCGTGCTGAGAAAAGAGAACTACAGGTGGCTATTATGCGATTGGAGTTACTGGTCTCCGAGATGAATATGCAAGGAGAGGAAACTACTGCACCGATACATGAGCGCACGAACAGGCGAGAGCTACAGATGGTTATAATGAGATTGCTGAGTGAGTATAACTACTTAATTAGATATTGTGTTAGTTTGTAAGAGATTTACTTTAGGAGCGGTTTTGTGTTTTTATGAATTTTATCAACTTATTACATTTCATAGAGTACTTCGAATAACCAAAAGAGAAACAGGAACCCTTTTTGATTATGAATTTAACAAAAAAAAGCGCTCAGATCGGGACAAACGCTTATAATTATTATAAAAAAGTGTTACCTTCCGCCGTGTCCGTTGTAGTCGGACTTTTATTGCAACTGGAAATCTTTAACTTTTAGTCACGTGGGGAACCGAAAGAAGGAAATCCCAAAATACTAGAGCAGTCCTTGCTTGCAATCCAGACAAGCCCGCTCGCACATGTCCCGGGACTACTTTAGGTTAAACAAGTGTTCTGGTATGAAGGCCGTAAATGGTTTGAGTTCTGCCTATTGTATTATTTCGAGTGAAGGTCGAAGCATATAAATGTAATGTACGACAGGTGTGTTGATGGCGCGCTGGAAGAACTCGTCGACGGGCGGCACCTCGACCGCTCGCAGCGAAGTGACGGGCGGCGCGTGCGCAGCGCACGTGTCGCGCCTCGCCGCCGCGGCGCTTGTGCGCGCGGGCACTCCGGCGCACTGCTACCGCGTGCTCGCTGCCCTACTGCCTTACTGGAAGGAGAAAGCTAGCAGTATGTATATGATATCAATGAAGTGTATGACACGAAGGAACGTCATACTAAAATATTGTAGTTTTCATAAAAATTTAGTTGTTACACTACTTAATCTTTTAGATTAATATTTGACAGTCAATAATGAACAAAATGAGATACTATTGAAATAAAAACTATGTGCTATTCATATTTATCAAATATATACAGCTTGAATCACGTATGTATGAAGCGACTTGTAGCAGTGCCATCACAGTGGCACTGACAAGTCGCTTCGCCCCTTGTTAAAGAACCTCCGTTGGGTCAAAAATTAGTCGTGCATACTCGAAATACACACGCAAGTAAAACGGTATACCGCGGTATACCTTTAATTAAGATGCTATTTCTTAGGATCAGCCATTACTCAAAAGCAAATTGTATTTTTAGATGCTGGAGGTACTACAACCGGTCAACAGTTGTTGAAACCTCAACCACCCCAACCATTGCCTGATATGCAGCCGTTCTTTGACAAGGAATATGTTAAGAGTGAGTATTGGACGTGTTTTTTAGCATTTACACAAGAACAGTTCGTTCAACTAACTAACGTTATAATTCTTTGTTGCCAGGTCACGCTCTTGACGTGTTCGATAATTATCCACAATTGCTCATGGAGATGGCCTTGCGTTTGCCGTGCCAAATACACAAACATTGCGACCCGTCCAACTTTGACGCTCGCTGGCGTACACTACTCTGCGAGTACATGATGAACCAGCAGACACCGCTCAGGTAATACGACGACGGAGTAAAGCATACAGCAAACATGATAATTGAACACGTCATGTGAACTGTTAAGACTAGTCCCCAGTACACCAGGTCTATAAAACTGCAATGAATTTAATCAGAAGTTAATTCTAAGAATCTAGACTACTACAGCATTAAGTCCATCTTTGACACATTTTGTGCATAAAGTATAAATAAAAAAAAAAATACAGAAATATTATAAATCCACTTCCCTCCTTAGCAAAGCGGCGGACAAATCAGCAAAAAACAAGTATGTAATGTGTTATATACAATTGTTTATTGTTAATTAAAGCTATTGTAAAGATTGCAACAAAAGAGTGATTGATGCCAAACGCAAAAATATTTTTTCGAATCCGACTGACTCCAGAGATTAGAGCTTTCAACCTCAGATACAAGCTCTTCAGATATTAGTATAGATGTATGTAGGAGAACGTTTCATGTAATGTTATGTTTTTTTTTGGCTAAAGGAAACAAGTCCGTAAGCTATTGTTGCTGCTATGTGGTACGCGCGAGCGTTACCGACAACTGCGTGACGTACACGCGCTCGACACGCATCTCAACGCGGCGCGCGCTCTTCTCACCACCGATCCTGCTTACGATAAGCTTGTGCAGCTCATGGATCACCTCAAGGTACGATGGACTGCCTGTTTGAGCAGGACAATAGGTTTGCTCATGATCTATGCTATAATGTTGTGATGTTGATCTTACTATGTAATGCAAATCTGGAATATGCTGTTCATTTCAAGTTCATTGTACCTTCTCCATCCACTTTACTCAGTGCAATATTTGACACATTGATTGCTAGTTACTTGTCTGATGTAACCAACCAGTTAATAGATGAAGACAGTAACTTTTGATGGTATGGATGCATTAGTCCAGATGTATTTCGAAATATAAATTAATCCCTGAGAATAGAAATATATGATTTCATTCAGTGACACCCCTGCGATCTGCAAATAATATATGTGTAATGTAACATTGTTGTCTGTACAGGCGTGTGCAGAGATAGTGAGCGCTCGCACGGGCAACTGGCAGCACACTTGCGTGACGGAGCGGCGAGAGGCGCTGGCGTGGCTCGTGACTGTGGCGCGACGCGTGCACCCACACGTGGCGCCGACCGTGCTACAATTGTTGCAGGCTGCGCTTTGCGCGCCACACAACCATCCACGCAACGAGAACAAGGTGAACTTTTTTTGATACGGTTGTTGACTCCCACGTCAAATCAGTTATCTTTATTCAAAATAGTAGATTCCTTAGAAACTTATTAAATAACAACTTATGAACGTCATACTTTGTTATCGTCAAATAATTTTCTTTTATGTTCATATAATAGCAACATTTTAATATCTAATTAAATTTTTCATGTTCCTATTATAAAACACTTAATTTCGTGAAAACTGTTAAATGATTTATATTAACCATAGTCAACTACGCCATTAGAACCTGAACATGCTTACTTACGTTTACTATAGTACACTGTTAGTACCCTAATTCAATAGTTGACTATCAAGTCTAGTTAGTTTCTTTTTATTAATCGTCAAACCGGTAGGTACTGTAGAAACTTGTGTGAAATAACAATTAGGGACATTATATCTAAAATGTCCAATCATTTACTACCCGTACTTAGTTTTATAATTAATAAAAAACAAACATGAAAATAGTAACGAATCTTTTCTAAGTCTCATTTAACATCTAATGTCTTGAGCACTGTTAAATATTTTTTATAACCATATTAAACCACTTTTGACTATGACGGGCCTGTTGGTCTAATTCTGATTAATGATCAAGTCTCAAGTTATTCTTATTATTAATGATAGTATTATTATATTGCTCGACAAACATCTGATACTTATTCTTTATATTACAGAACTCCGCCGATTGGCCTGAGCGTGAACGCAGTGCCGAAAGTGACGCCTTTGCGGCTGACGGCTCGAAGTTCCAAGAACAGAGAGTAGGACCTCTCGTGCAACAAATATTAAAACAGGTAAGGTCAACAAACACTTTTTTGTCCTTTTTTTATGTTTCGCAGATTATATTAATTAATAATTGCATTACCCTGAACTTGCAGGTGTCACAAGACGAATTAAGAATGTTCGTGAAGGCCTTCCTTCTTGAAACCAACTCAACTGCAGTGCGCTGGCAGGCACATGCCTTACTTCTTGCTATTTATAAGTATGTTTTTTCTTATTTTTATATCGAATAAAATTAACAATCAATGTCAGACATAAAATATGGATCGTTTGCCTTACATTGATTGATTACTTTAATGCTGTAAATACTATCGTTTTGAATGGTTCTACTATTGAAGTCTCGTAGCAATGCGTGGCGGTATTAGGCTTAGTGCCTGAACTGTACTGAAAACTGATATAAATTTGAATACTCTAACCGTATACCTTTAGCCTTACTTTAACCTCTAATAAAACCTAGTAATACTATGTAAACTACATATGTATCTATCCACGAATGTTTTCAAAGTATGCTGTTAAATATAATATATTTATATTTAATCTATTAATGTGTTTTACAATAAAAAAATTCGTGCTCTGAGTGGTATTCGTGTTTATTAAAAATACACGGTTTTAATCACGTTTGCACGTGAGTACACGTGTCGCCTGTCGTGACGTGTCGTCAGTGTGACGCCTGACACCGCCGCGGTAGGACGCTTCATCTAGTTCCCGAAATACAAACGTGAGTAAAACCGTATATCTTTAATAAACACAAATTAATGTGTTCAAAGAGAAAAACCGACTCTTTTGGTCTAACAGGAAAATTATAAAAATTTGCGAAAACCTCAACAACCGCACGAAAATAAAATAACTAACGCCGCGAAGTGGTAGATTTTCTCTTTTTCAAAAACAAAAGTTATCATGACAAATGTACATGTACACTAGCCTGTAGACGAATGGTTTATGGATCCATCACACCACTCGTGCAAATATCCTGTGGTGTAATTGGATTTAACCTGTATGTAATGTTTCAGTAATTCTGCACAACCAGACCAAGCTTCATTAGTGTCCCTGCTGTGGGCCATCTGGCCAACCTTGCCCCAGTACGGACGCAAGGCAGCGCAGTTCGTTGACTTACTTGGATACTTCACTCTGAAGACGTCGGATATTGATACCGAGGTATAGTATATTTTAGTTAATTTTAGCCAACTGTTCCACGTCAACGTTCTGTTGAAATCGGGTCACCCAAGATTAGCCGGAACAACGACTTTTGAACTGAAAATTTCTTTAGGCACGTTGGACACTTGGTACGGGGAAAAAGCACTGAACTCGCCTGACCGTCACGCTCAGAAGACAGATGTGTCAGTTATGTTTTTACTTCTGACGTGCATTCCCACGACTGACAGTTTTTTTGGTATAAATACCGTGTAAACATTCAGATGAATTTAGTAAAAAGCTGCTTCTATATAAGTGCTTCTACCAAAGGCCACTCATAATATTATAATTATAATATTTACCTTACGTTACCATATGCCATAGGGTTTGAAAGGTAACATAATTTTCAATGTACAGTAATCGTTTAGTAGAAGTAGGTATTATAAAAGGCTATAGGTAGGTATACTATTGCAGCTGAATTGCATCGTTATACAACTATAAGTTACCAATAACTTTAAATGGAAAATAGTGCAAGACATTCCTATTAAAAGCTCCAACATCCATTTTATTACAGTTCACTTTAATATCCTACTTCCTACTAATATTATAAACGTGAAAGTTTGTGAGGATGTATGGATGTTTGTTACTCTTTCACGCCAAAACTACGGAACCGATTGCGATGAAACTTGGTATGTAGATAGCTGGAGACCTAGATTAACATATAGGCTACTTTTTATCCCGATATTCCCACCGGATCGGGACTTACGCGGGTGAAACCGCGGGGCGCTGCTATAAGTATATATATATAAAACAACGTCGCTTCCCGCTGTCTGTCCCTCTGTACTCTGTAATCTAAGTTCTTCTAAACTACGCAACGGATTTTAATGCGGTTTTCACTAATATACGAAGTGTTTGATAAGGAAAGTTTAGGTGAATAATATTATTAAGGTTTTATGTAACACAGCTAAAATATGACGATGGTTGTTGAAGATGTCGGAAAAAATCAGTATATGCTCTGCTATCCGTGCGAAGCCGGGATGGGTTGCTAGTTAATAATAATTAACTTACCTTATTTTCTAGAAATATGTCGGTAGCGCAGTCGAACTCCTACGCAACCAGAATCTTCTATTATCTTCTCATGGCAATGCAGTGTTATATGCAGCTCTGGGCTCATTCGTAGAGCTGGATGGATACTACCTCGAGTCGGAGCCATGTCTGGTGTGCAACAACCCTGAAGTGCCGATGGCTACCATTAAACTACCTACTATCAAGGTTGGTATTGTACTAACCATGTATGAGGAATTTATTTCTTTACGATTTACAATACTGTAGATAACTTATTAAGAAAATCATTAGAACTTGAGATTTATATCTAACCAAAACTGGTGTTAGCTTACAAATTTTATTTCAAATCTTGTATGGATGGAATTAATGACTTTTGTTTTTACCTCGTCAACCACCACTACTGAACATTGAATGGTTGACAAGGTAAAAACAAATACTGTCTTCAATAACAAAAAAAGGATCTGAACAGTGAAAAATAAACTTGTTAGTCTAATTAAACTCCTACACCAATGTATAAATAATTTTGGGTCATATTTTTTATGACCAAAAAAATAATATTCAATCAATATCTTTTTTCTAATCTAGTACCTCTTATCCAATGGCCGCTACATCATATGTACCATTACTATAAATGTATCATGGATAATTTAAAAAATTAAAGAAAGCATATCTAGTTCCAAAACCCTAACATAATGACCACCTGACTTAGACACGAACTGATCCTACATTTGATCAGCTAGATGTGAAAATTATGATAAATTTTGTGGGCTTTTTGTACTTTTGAATCCAACTTAATGAGAGCTAAACACACTACCGCACGCAGATCGACTCGAAGTTCACTACGACCACGCAGATAGTGAAGCTGGTCAATAGCCATATGATCAGCCGCATCAATCTGCGCATCAGCGACATCAAACGCAGCAAGATGGTGCGCACGATCAACTTTTATTACAACAATAGGACTGTACAGGCTGTGCAAGAGCTTAAAAACAGACCGGGTAAGATTCGATATTGCATAATATTCTTAAAAAAAAGTAGGAAGAAATTAGCCACACACGAGATGAATTTTAATTATCCGGCCGGCTTGTATGAATGGTTCAATGATAGCAAAATAAGGTTGGCGGTGTGTAAGTATAGAAGTCGCGGGCTTTTGTCTCTGCCTATCCCAAGGCCGTGAATTTATGTATGAATTTTAATTCTTGAAAGTCCTTTAAACCACGTCATCTGCTGCTGATTTACGGGGTCCCTGAGTCACTTCTAATTGGATTAATTGTGTGATTATTTTTGTTCGAGAATTGTAATAATATGTTCCTCAAATGATATATTTTATATAAAAAGAAATGAATATTTAAAAATATACGTTTACAAAAAAAGACGCGACTGCACGGATGGCGCAATGTCACATCGCCACAACGCCGCGCCGAGTGCGATTTGTGTGGTCCACAAACAGTTGTCCTGAGTTTGGATATTTTTTTGTTTATAGAATAAAAAATATATATATACACACAATAAACGGAAGTTAGGTAGACCGGAAAGTACTTAAAAATATTTTCTTACTACAAAAACAACCAGAAGGATAGGGCAGTCAGAGCACCTCCATATTAGCAGTTGATCAGTAGGATTAAAGCAATAGGGAATATGCATGTATTTTTTTTTATCTTTTATTGACTTTTTCCATCATTCTACCCTAATAAAAATATAAATAATCTTGGCAATGGTCAAATTAATTTTTAAAATAACATTGAAAATAGCGATAAAATTTGATCTGTTTGAACGCCGCCATATTTCGCGGGCCTTGGATGACGTCACGTTCCACGCTTAGTGTTTGTTTCATAAACTTACTTGAAGTGTTACAGTAATTTTATACCGATTTCCAGTTGTAATTACTATTTATTGTAATTAATAGACGATGGATAACGTTTAAAACCATTTTATAGGTATTGCCTTGTCCCTAAGCGTAAAAACACTATAAGAAGTACACCCAATACAGTATTTTTTCCTGTACAAAATCATTATGTAAAATACGAAAACAATGGTGTACATTAATGAGAAGAGATGAAGTATCTTCAATATCGTGTTTATATTGTTGTGAAGATCACTTTAATGTAAGCATATTAGTCAGTAGTAATTTATGTTTGTTTTAAATATCAAGCAGAAGGCAACTTGCTTGTCTACTTAAACTAGGTAACAAAAGCCCAATAAAACTATACATATCTTACCTATCCTTAAGATTATAATATAACAAGTATTATAATAATTACCTTGCGGCTTTCACTCCTTTAACCTCAGCGGACGTAAAATCTGGATTTGATACAAAATATATAGTCATCGTGAATGCACCTATTTTCGGTAGATTGTCCGATTGTGCTTTGACAAAACTACATTCAGTCATTGTCCTAGATGATTTCTAATATCACTAGAATGCTTAAATTGCACTAGCTAAGAGCAAAAACCACAGGAACGCCTATCTTTCTCCGTAACACTACGAATATAGGCGCCGATAAATGACAGGACGGGGAATTTGACGTCATGTTTTGTTTCGACCAATGGTGAAGCGTTTTGCAAAGTTGAATTTCGCGCCCTTATTTTGCATATTTTAATTAATATTTTTTGCAATTAAACACGAACTCAATAAGAAAATAATTGTTTACGCATAATATCTGGACAATAAAGATTCAAGGGAAAATTAATCAAGTAAATTTAAACAACATGCATATTCCCTATTACGAGAATTCAAATTCATCCTGTATTATGTATATCTTCTCAGAATGGATTAACTTATACCATTGAATTGCGCCAATTGTTTTTTTTTCTAAACTGTATGTTGATCTATAAATAATTGACTTTAATTTTTTTGTCTGTAAATTTACGTAGGAATGTGGCACAAAGCAAAACGTGTGCAGCTCCAATCCGGCCAATCTGAAGTGCGCGTGGACTTCCCACTGCCAATTGTAGCATGCAACCTCATGATGGAATACGCAGACTTCTATGAAAACCAACAAGCAACTGGTATGAACCACTCTTTCCTTGATTGAACGATTTATGTTAAAAGATGTACTGAAGTAATATCTTATTTTTTATATTGTGTTGCAGGGGAATCCTTGCAGTGTCCTCGTTGCTCGCAGTCGGTGCCCGCGAACCCTGGCGTTTGCGCTAATTGCGGTGAAAATGTCTTCCAGTGTCATAAGTGTCGGTACGTAATACTAACCTCATGATATTACAAAATTAATCTATACAAATAAATAAAATTAAAGTGTTTGTTTGTAATTTTATAGAAACGGCTTTTTACCAAATGCATCTGAATGTTTATAGGGTACTTATACCGAAAAACTAATTTATTTTATTTTTTTCTGTCTATCTGTTCCGGCTAATCTCCGGATCGGGTGGACCCATTTCCGAGGGATTTTCACTGGCAGACAGCTGGTGTTATAAGGAGTAACTTAGGCTACTTTTGTCTTGGAAAAAGAATTAAGGTGTTCGCGCAAAAAATATAAATGTATACACGCGAGCGAAGCCACAGCTAGTAACTAATACGTTCTTTGTTCGGAGTTAATGTGTGTTAATTACATTCAGCAGATGGAAAGTGGTTTTTCTTTGAAAATTTTAAAGTATAGACCTCCCGTGAGACGAAATTCATTTATGGTTTTGATAAATAGCCACTTAATACATATTTCGTATTACATATAAGTTTCTTTATATAAACTAATACTACTAAATAAGAAAATAAGCATATCAAACATTACAGAAACACTAATTAATCAAACTTTAAGTGTTGACTACTGTTTGAAGCTCAACTTTATATCATTTTCGAACTTAATTATGGTTTCACACTTGTAAATTGAATTATTGCCTACTATCCACCCGCCCCGGCTTCGCACGGGTAGCAGAGACATCTTCAACAATCATCATCATATTTCAATCAGTTAAAACAGAATCTTAACAAATTATACATCTAAATCTTCCTCATGAATCACTCTGTCTATTAGTGAAAACCGCATGAAAATCCGTTCAGTAGTTTTTCAGTTTATCGCGAACAGACAGACAGACAGACGCGGCGGTGATATGCGCGGCGATGACTAGTGATATTGTTACAATTCACAAGTAAAAATTACTCGGTCTACAATTTGTAGATAAATTACAAAATCGCACCAACACATCATTTTCTTATATTTTCCGTTCTTTAGTGCCATAAACTACGACGAAAAGGATCCTTTCCTATGTCACGCCTGCGGTTTCTGCAAGTATGCAAAGTTTGACTACACTTTGACCGCGCGGCCATGTTGTGCCGTCGACACTATCGAGAACGACGAAGAACGCAAGAAGATGGTGCAGACCATCGGCGCGCTTCTTGACAAGGCGGACCGCGTCTACCGTCAGCTGGTCGCCAACAAACCTGTATTGGAGGTAACTTATATATACAACATGACATATATGACTATCTAATTACACGATATCACGCAAAGGTTACTAATGAACAGTGCAGTGGTAATTGGTCACCTGCAAAAAAACACTAATACGGCAGTCGACTGTCAAATCAAATCAGTTTCTATCAAACGTCAAAACGTCCTGTAGAAACTTGTATGAAATAACAATTTTTGAAGTCATTATTTGCTATCGTCAGATCGTTTACTTTGGTTGGTTTTCAGTTAAAAAATGATTACTAACTTGAAAGTAATACCGAACCTAATTTTTTAAATTTTAATATATATTACTCAATTTCATAAGGACTGTTCAATAATTGCAAATTAATATTGTTATTAAACTATAAAGGCAGAGAAAGATAAATATGATTTTCAGTATTATATTGATTTGTTCATGAATTATTTTCTAAATAAATTGTTTTGCTCAACAGTCTCTCCTCCATAAAATAAGCGAACATCGTCTAGAAGGTCGTCCAGGCGATGAAAACAGTAACGCGAGTAACACATCGTTCAGCGGAGCGCAGATAAACAGGGTCATACAAACGCTCGCTCACAAGTACTGTGTCGATAGCAAGGGACACTTTGAGGACCTTTCCAAGATCATACAGAAGGTGCTTGCTTGCAGGTGAGTACATTAAAAAATAAAAAACATCTATTTGAGCGTCATAGTTTCCGGTTCTCCTTAAACTTGGCCTGTTTCCGGAAGGTGTTGGTGGTAAGGCTTCATGGAATGCCTATTGTATGAATGCCTGAAATTAATTGTAGAACTGTTTTATGAAAATTGAATACTTATAAGTAAGCAATCCAAATAGTATATGCTAAGCTACGCTATATAGGACTGTCTTATTGTCGCCAAAGTTTGAAATGTATTTTTTGTTGGTATGTTTAGGAAGGAGCTAGTATCGTTCGATAGATCACAGAGTGAACAAACAACGGGTGACACTTTGCCAGTCTACGCTGGACTCCTGCAGAACTACGATGGTGAAGTTACAAAAGGTATGCTTATTTAATGTTATATACAATCTAGGTTAATCATTATATTTGATCTCGTATTCCGTACGCTATATGGAACTCGAAAACCAAAATAAGGATATTCGTAATTACTAAAAAAACGTTTACTTACGATTTTCTTAATTTCACAGAATTTTATTACTCACGTTAATTTTGTTTGGATTTTTGTCACCATTTACACTTGCCGCTAGGGAACGTACCCATACTACGTGACCCGTTCTGGGAGGGGGGGCTGTGTCTTCAAAATACCACGTTCAAAACAACACGGCCCACTTAGAATGCGCGTATTGTAATAACCTATATCCAATACACGCCAAGGAATAGTAATAATTATATGTCTTGATAATACTAGTATTTATGATTGTCTTTTTTTCCAATCAGTTTGTCCTGAATCTGGTGGCGGTTGCTACGGTTGCGCCCTGGCATGTGCTGAACATTGTTTAACATTGCTCCGAGCTCTCGCCTCTCAGGCGGAGCATAGGACAAGACTATGTCGCTTCGGTCTGGTACAGGAATTAGTCCAGCATAATCTGCATCGTGGTACTCCTCAGGTAATAAGTCCTTGCTTTTCTTGGTTACGTGTCTTATCATAATATTTTTGTGTGAGCTTATAACTTGTCAGATCTTGGTAAAACTGGAAGTGGTTCAGAATAATGACTATTCCTTTTATATATTTCTGGACCGATACGGCCTTTAATCCTTCAAGAAAATAGGATACTCCTATCTCAAAGGCCGGTAACGCACTTGTGCTTCATGAGTTGCAGATGTCCATGGGCGACGGTAGTCACTTACCATCAGGTGGCCCGTCCCTATATTATAAAATGTATAATATATGTATAATCATATTATAGTGTTAGTATAAAAATAGAGAGCTAATTTTAATTATGTTAAATTTAATTTGAATTTAAAATTCGTCGAAGTTATTCTAGTGAAGTGAACCAGTGTTTAATCATGTCAGCCCTAGTAAAAACGAACTTCAGCCTAATAAGATTTTACTTGATAGACTTACGAGCAATCTAGTAAACTTAAAATTTTTCAATTTCTGCAAATTGTAGGAGATATATTTAATTTTTTTATGAGTGCTTGTCTACCCAAAAAGGATAATAATTGTCATTTAGTGGTTCTCTAAAGCTTATCTTGTAATTAGAAGTCTTTAGTCCATTAACAGTGTATACCCTATTATAACTATAAATCATGGTCCATAAATATATGCGATCTACTTTAGTGCCAAGAAGAAGTACGTGCCTTAATATGTTTGGTCACCCGCGACAACTTACCAGCAACGGAACAACTGTGCAGTCTGCTGTCGCAACGCATTACGCTCTCGCTTTTGGGACACGCTGCCTCACAAGATCACAACAATTCTGTAAGTATATAAATATCAACAATATGCTAATCGATTTAAAGTTTAAATTTGAATGGATTTCAGAACTCATTTCATTTTAGAGTCATTGTGAAAGATGATGAGATTAACGTTTGTTTGTAATATCGTTTTAGGTGCGTCCATTAGTACTGCTCCTTGGCTCACTGGTCAAAGTCCAAGACTCTGTGGAATGTTGGGAGGCAAGGTTGCGATGTATCGTCAGGTTATGGGTGTGGTATGTATCATTTTAATAACAATTTCTTCTTTCAAATAGCTTCAATATCTTTGTTTTTTTACAGATGGTTATGGTCCACCATACGCATCTATGCCCTGTCAACCTCTGTTCTTCTCGTTAACCCAGTGTAGAGCTGCAGAGTAAGCAGTGTCTTGAGTAGCATGGATTCCTATCGTTTCCTTTTTTCAATGGCAAACATTTTCTAGGGCTTGATCTCGTTTCTGACTTCTGGCTCTATGGCTTTATGCTAATAAGATTATAAACTTCACTACTATCTTTGTGATAGATGGTAGTGTAGTAAGACATCTCTTTTCCTCTCTGCATTATGACATACGCCCATTATCCATAAAAATAAAATATTTGGTTCCACTAACTCGTACTAATGATCAGCCTTTGTTATTCTGATCTTGATTATGAATCTCTTTTAGGTGTTGTCCACAACTAACTGAAGTGGCAGGCATAGCTCCGGCTTCAAGCACCATATTGAAGGAGGAAGCGATAATTGGCATTCCAGGCATCAATTCATCGTCTCCGAACTGTTAGTATTATAGTTAACGACATGGATAGATAACATTTGTTGCTTCTTCTATGTACATAATATGTAAAGAAGCAACAAATGTTATCTCTTAAAATTAATTCTTAAATTATATTATTCTGAAATGATGTAGTTTTCCTCGGCAGAGGTCAAGGAACACTATTTTTTTCTCTTGAACTCTGCCGAGGCTTGTTTGTTATTAATTTTAATTGTGAATCCAAGCATTAAAAGTAAATATTTTGACTATAGCAAAGTATGACGTCACAAGTTGGTATTCCATAAAAGTTTTTATGCGTACCGTTTTGACATTCAAGAGAAACTCGTTCGAGTTGACAGTCAACTACCGTAATATTTGTTTAACATATTTAGTGCCAGCGTAGAAGTTATTTTGTTATTCCTTATGAATATTACTTTTTTCTGGACATTTACTCCTGGCAATGTGTTTTCATAATTTTATGATTAACAAACTTATTTTCGCATTATAACATTAGTTAGGATTTCTGCAACGTGAGGCATTTCGATTAGTATGGTATTAATATCAATGAGATGCTTACAACGTTAGTTTTCTCGCCAGGTAGTTTCTGATAATATAGGGACTGTTTCATTTTTACATATTTTTTTTCCTACATGTCATATTTACGAGAAATAGTTTTATCATGTCACACAGCGCATCAGTTCGCTTTACAACAAGTGGCGCTGCCGTGTCTCCGCTACATGCAGCAGCTGATGGCGCCCGCCACGCCCGCCGCGACCTCTGCCGCTCCTGAGTCTGAACAACCGAAAGAGAACGTCAAGGTAATTATATTTTGCTGTCAAAGCATTTTTGCTTATTTTCTCAGCCCTAGCTAATGTCAGCAAAGGCAAAGACGCCAATGGCGAGCCGGGTGATTCAAATTAGGTACTTATAACAACTATATAATGCAAGAGAAGGAAGTCAACGTTTGTTTGTTTGTCCTCTATGCGTTTCGAAACCATTGATCAGATTGTGATGAAACTTTGGTAGGGTGTTCTGGGGAAGCCAAGGGAGAAGAGAGCAGCGAGAGTTATGAAACTCAGGTTTGGGTTAAGCTTTGTACATACAATTTCTTTGATTATAGTTTTAATAAACCCCTTAAATTATTTGTTTGACAAATTTAATTCACTAGATAATCTCGTGTTAAGGTTATTCAACAAATAAATATGTAAAATGACGCAATACTAAAATCTTACGTGACATCGTTACGAACAGGAGGGCAACATCTCAACGTTAGTGGGCACAGCGGGCGCGTCGGCGGCCGGCAATGTGGTGGTGGACCTGGCGGCCTGGCTCGCCGGCGGCGTGCCGCACGGCAAGTGGCGCCGCCTGGCCGCGCCCCGGGACGTGCCGCAGTCCACTCCGTCGCACAGAGATGCGCACTTAGCGCATAAATATCTTGCCAAATGGAGGGAAAGGGTGCGTTATGTTTTTGATAATCCCTTCAACTACAAAAGAAATAAACCATTTTCAGAACTAAAGGATGACTTATATTCAATGGTTACTATCGAAGAATTGTCTAGACTTATATAGTTTGGACTATTATATTTTTTATGACTACACAGACACGCACATGATAATAGATACTTGCAGCTTTAATAGATTACTTTGAAGCGTTGCACTCACAAATGTGTTTAAAATGTATCACGTAAAGATATTTTGGTTAAACGTTTATTTAGTTATAGTAGAAATACTTTTATGTGCTTCTTGCCATTCACTTCAAATGGTATAAATGCCTTTAAATGTCAAATCACCTAAAAACTTATTTTACCTTCAAGACACATTTCATCGATATTTGAACTATTATCGTTTGAAAGTACAAGTGACAAATTCCTGAGAATACATACTTGAATTCATTGAACATAAATTTTACAAATTAATGTTAAAACCTATTTACCATATCAAACCCAAACCGTAGTGGTTTCAGTTTGACTGGGCCAGTAAATATAGGTTTAAGTATAGTTTTGCACATAATTTTATATTAATATATTATTCACAGACAATGCTATCGCACGGTATGCGGCCACTTGCCCTTGAAGACGGTGGATGGTTGCGGCCTGTAATGTTCGACCCCAGCTCTCGCATCGCACGCGACACCGCTTGTCAAATGGTTAAGTCGCTCTGCGACTCCTATGAGAGGACTAAAGCTGTAAGTGCTGAAATAAACTGAACTTAATGATGAACAACTTTAAGTTGATAATAAAGTTGTTAAATTTTCATATGTTTTTCTAGGTATTGATTCTATTGACTAGTTTCCTGCCCGAAGTTGGTACTGCCGGAGAGGCAAGCGAGCAGTTCCTGCAACTCTATCAAAGTAAGTTTCTTTTGATATTTAAGATATAGCCTTCAAATTGAAATATAGTCTACAATATTCATAAATGTCTTTCTCTTTTACATAGCGTTGGCTTCTGAAGCACCGTGGAAACAATTCCTCGCTTTGCGCGGAGTTCTGCAACAGATAGCAGATTTGATGACCAAGGAAATCGAGCAACTTCATCGCCTAGAAGAAACTACTCTTACTTCGGATCTTGCACAAGGTAATTTTGACAAATTGGTAAGTAATTTAATGCTAATATCGAAACCGTGATATGACGATAACGGCGTAAATGCGCTTACAATACATGTGTTATTTACCTTTACCTTTAAGATTCTACCAATGTTATTAATTCTCCAAAACAAAATTTTTACCAAAAGACAAATCACCCAGCTGTGTCAAAACATACACAATTTTTATTAGTTCACAGAAGTAAGTTTCTTATACTGTATTTTTTTTGGATAGTTGCAGATATATAGGTATTTGATGAAGTAGTCTGAATATTTATTGTTTGTTTTTTTTTATGGCAAAGGCTTTTGTCTAACATAACCATTATTATCTCCATGTTATGAAGATTTATAATTGCGTGCTTTGTCAGTTACGCCAGTTGGAACTGAAGACGTCTCCCTTTTTTAAACTGCATCCAAACTTAAATTAATATAAAATATCTAATTTTTCGGATATCATTGTATCCAGGCTATGCACTGAAACGTCTGACGGAGCTGCTAGCAATGTTCCTAGAGGAGAGCGGTGCCAGACGAACGTATAAGGGTCGCCTGGTGGGCGCGGTGTTGGGCGGCTACCTGTCTCTGCGCCGCCTCGTCGTACAGCGCACTCGCCTCACCGACGACACACAGGAGAAGCTCTTAGAGTTACTGGAGGAAATGACTACTGGTGAGTTAAATACGAAGCTTGTGTCAGGCCAGGTTCACTCCACAGAGTAGGTATAAAGCTACAAGTACACGGCAGGGTCGACTAGACGTGCCAAAATTCAGTGGGCTGTCGTGCGCCGGCCGGGCCGCACGTTAGGTCAATGTTTATTCTAGCGTTACGTCGCGTCATCCGTTCGTATCTAGACTATCGAGTTATAAGTACCTAGCCTATGTTTATTCGTTTCCCAAAATTGAGTAATAGGCACATGATTTATTGGTAATTAAATATTCAAATTACTATATTCTTTAAAAATTAAATTCAATATAATTAACTCTTTAAAAAAGACAACTCTTACGTCGTGGCGTCGTCAGAACAGCTAATAGTTACACGATAGAAAGAAAGGTAACTTCTAGGTGAATATAACTGGGTAAGTTGTAGGTAATTAGCGCTGTGTGACCTAAATTACAACTTTATTGTGTCGAAGCAAGAGTCGCTATTTATTTACATGATTTAGCGGAGTTGGTCTTCTGTACCTGTACTACTATTCTGTGCTTGTGTCAAGAACCAAAGGAGTTCCGGACACACATTGAGAAGTTAAACATGTAAAGTAGGTAGAATATGGTTGACTTCTGTTCGAAATTGTTGTTCGATTAGGGCAACACATTATAATATGACCTAACAATAACTGGTGAAATGTGGGTGTCATACACCTACTTACCACCTTTGGTGAAGAAAAAGCATCATACATACACGACTGCAAAAAAAAAGGCGTGTAAGGTGTTTAGGGTTCCCGATATATGTATGTTTGTAAGTTTCCTTATTCCACCATAACTTCTAAATGCTGAACGGATTTGGTTACATCATCCCCAGTGACACGGCCTGTATTTTTTTTTTAAATCAATATGGCGGTTGTATGGCGCGTGATTATTTTTTTAGCAGTGCAGTTATATTTTAATTAGTAACTTGTTTGTCTTCCATTATTTATTTAATTTGTTTTCGTCAGGCACGGAAGCGGAGACTGCAGAATTTATGGCAGTCTGCATAGAAACGGTGCAGAAGTATCCGCTCACTGACTACCGTACTCCGGTGTTCATCTTTGAACGTCTCTGCTCTATCATTTATCCTGAAGAAAATGACGTTGGAGAGTTCTTCCTTACGCTTGAAAAGGATCCGCAGCAAGAAGACTTCTTGCAGGTTAGTTATAGCAAAACATCAATATTACTTTAAAATAAGATTATTCCTAAACGTGTCCTATAGTACTGCTACGTACTATTTTTCTATCTAAAATTGTTTATCCTTATAACTAAACAAATACCTCATCTTCATCCGAGAACGAAGAAACTTCACCCGACGCAACACTTTGATTGCTTGATCAAATTGTTATTTTACATTTATAACTACCCAGATTTTAATATAACATACTGAATATTAAACATAGGTACTATACAAATTTAAAGCATTTTATAAAATCAATTAAATATTATTATTATATACTATAAGATATAGTATCTAATGGAGATTTTATTGGAAAGATTTTTATCAACTAGAATTTTTTAAATGTTTCATGTCTTGACGATAATAATTATATTGTTGTTGATTATCTTGTGTCTGTCATAACTAATAGTAATAATATTATTTATATATAATTTTCAATGGAATTTATATCTAATCATTAGAATTTTATAATCATATTTTCATTATATTATTTAATAATTTGTATGCTCAAGTGGTTGATCATGGAATGAACATTATTAAGTATATAATTATGTAATGAACAACTGTATGTAACCCATGTATCACACATAAACGATTTGATTTGATTTGATTTGAAAGAAAATATAAAAAGTAAATCTCTTGCACAGGGCCGCATGTTGGGTAATCCTTACTCATCTCTGGAGCCAGGCATGGGACCCTTAATGCGTGACGTGAAGAACAAGATCTGCACCGACTGTGAACTAGTGGCTCTGTTGGAAGACGACAATGGTATGGAGTTATTAGTCTGCAACAAGATCATGTCACTCGACTTACCTGTGAAGGATGTTTACAAAAAGGTGTGTAATCATCTCTTTCACTTTTTTTAGGTATTAATTAACCCAATCTTTTGGACGCCTTCTTCGCATTTGTAACAAGCAGTTTTCTCCGTTCATTATGTTTTTAATGGTAGTACATTGGAAGACACTACAGACAGATAGGGCTGCTGTGTGTTCCATCCCGATGTTGCTATCAGAATGCAGAAGTCATAAGCTACATCAAGGGATTTGACAATCCTTGTATATTGTTTTTAGGTTTGGTGTACATCTGGCGAGGGCGTAGATGCTATGCGTGTTGTATACCGTATGCGTGGTTTACTCGGTGACGCCACGGAAGAGTTTGTGGAGAGGTTGACTCAGGCTAACACTGAGGCAGTTGATGACGAACAAACTTATCGGATGGCTAATGTGCTTGCTGACTGTGGTAAGTACAAACATTCTTTTGAGATTCTGGCTACTGAATTAGTTGCGACATAAATATGCTGTTAGGTGTACAGAAAAAGAGATAGGGTGGGTACCTTTTATCCAGAAAAAAAAAAATGTTTCCGAAGAAGAGAAACATAACTAAACATATATCAAAGTCGCGAAAGTTTAAAAACAATTTTGTATATGTGTACATTATGGCAGTGTAGACTTTTTGATTCGAACAGAATGTAACCTAATAAATGCACACATCGTTTAGGCGGTATCGAGGTGATGCTGCAGCGGCTCGCAGCGATACAGCGAGTGGGTGGCGCGCGCGCGCTGTGCTCCACGCTGCTGCGCCTGGTGTCGCTGTGCACGCGCGTGCGGCGCTGCGTGCGCGTGCTCACGCGCGCCGACACGCGCGCGCTGCCCGTGCTGCTGCACGCGCTGCACCTCGCCGCCATCGACGAGCGGGACATGCCGCGAGCGCAGCTCGTCTACCAACTCCTAGAGGTACTATACTTACATTACTTACTTACTGCAAGCTGACTTATAAATATCCATGCAGAACAGCGATATCTCTTACTAAGCAGTATGTTAAGGACTTGTGATTAAGTGGTTGCGGGTTTGAACTCCATCCGTCAGTACACTATCGTCATGAACCTACTCCTAACAAGCAATTAGGTTAACTGAAGAGGATAACACGAATAGTAATGTGTGGTTCACGTTACAACTATTGTTTATTCAGAGTAGTTTAAACTATAATCTTACTAATATAATAAAGGCGAACGTTTATGAGAATGGATGTTTGTCACTCTTTTACGCAAAAACGGCTGAACGGATCTTAATGACATTTGGCACAGAGATAGATTGTTGTCTGGAATAGCACATAGGCTACTTTTTGTCCCGGAAAAATGTACGGTTCCCGTGGGATAAATATCACAAAAATTTCCACGAGAACGAAGTCGCGGGCAACAGCTAACATACATATATATGCATAGTCTATAAATGCCACAGATCTTGTTAAATTATATTCTAACAGTGTAATAATGAATGGAAACATACACAACAAACATAATGAATGGAACAATCATAAAATTCGTGTGGACTTGTGCCTTCGTTGCACAACATGATGCTCCAGTGATTTATAATCCAGATTGCAGCGAGAGAATGAACATAGTATAGATGATCATGTACGTTCAAATACAACATCAAAAAAAAAAAAAACTTTATAAAAATGTTTGTTTTCAGATTATGGAACGAATTCTGTCCGTGGCTGCGAGTGAGAGTCTTGAATCATTCCTCCAATTCTCTCTAACCTTCGGTGGGCCAGAATATGTGCAAGCCTTGTTGAACTGTACAGAGTGTCCAGGTAAAAAACTAGAAGATATTAGGTAATAGAAATTTTACAAATTGTACCAGTTTAGGTCAGTGTTATATACCAGAATTAATATAATATCATGTTCATGTTGTATAATATAATATCAATTCAGGATTATCATAACAATCACTGTATAATAACATAACAAGACTGATCGATGGAAAAAAGTTTACTCGGATTGGAAAAGAGCATTTAATTTAATAGAAAAATGTAACAAAAACATTAGTAATGTTTGACTTTGCGATCGTTACGTGACGTTACCGATACTTATGGGATACCTATGCCATGGAAACGGTTATCCATGGAAGCCTGTGAACGCCCCATGAGGCTTCTGTGCTTCTAGAAGGAACTTGGCTGGCTGAACCAGCTTTATTATCATTATCTGTACGCATAATGGAGCGTTTGAGAGTCTAAATGCCGAAACAATCCTCTAGCAACACCGATACATAATAATATGTCGTATGTCAGTATTGCAAATTAAAAAATATACAATTGTTTGTCACGTGTAACGCCTAGCATACGTAGCAATGACTCTTTCAATTCTATAGGAAAATACATCAAACACAAATAAATAAAATTGAAGTGTCTGTTTGTAATGTCAAAATAATAGTTTCTTTTTAAGCTCATACAGTTATTTGCACGATACCTATACCTAAAAATCAGTTTCAAACATTTTTGTCTGTCTGTTTGTTTCGGCTAATCTCTGGAACGGGTGGACCGATTTCCACGGGACTTTCACTGGCAGATAGCTGGTGTTATATATATATAGCAGTAACTTAGGCTACTTCTATTTTGAAAAAGGATTAGGGTTCCGCGCAAAATTTAAAAATATGTACACGCGAGCGAAGCCGCGCGGGAACTGCTAGTTAATAATAATATTGTTTTCTTCCCTCAGGAATACGCAACAACTCGGTCGCTCTAGGCCACTTAACCCGTGTTCTAGCCGCTCTAGTTTATGGCAATGATCTCAAGATGGCGATGTTAGTTGACCACTTCAAACCAGTTCTAGACTTCAATCGCTTGGACTCTGAACAATGGACCGAAGAAGAATTTCGTATGGAACTTTTCTGTGTGTTCTGTGCTAATATTGAACGAAACTCTATCGGAGGCACTTTGAAAGATTATTTAATATCGCTTGGAATAGTTAGAGATGCTCTGGATTATATTGTGGTGAGTATTTTTATTTGCTTTACTTAAACGTACCTATTAACGAGAAATTAACAATCAAAGTAATGTGAAATTTTCGGTACTAAGTTGTTGATATGCATACTATGTCGCAGGTATATTGTCAAAGCCGTGATATTACAATCCAACTTCGCTAGATTACAATCAAACCTACCCTACCGTTAGTTTATACTCTCACGAGTTATATCTAGTGAAATTGTAATATCCCAGCTTTGACAATATACCTGGACACATATACATACATGTACTTTGTAATTGCCTTTAAAATAATGGCCGAATATGGAAAGAGGTTTGGATCATTTACCTGCAAGACATACGACCATTTTCTAAAAACCAAGTTTCTAAAAAATATTATATCTATAGGTATATATAAAAAAATCGTGTCACATTGTTTGTTCGCGATGAACTCCTAAACTAATGAACCGATTTTAATTAAATTTGCACAATGTGTGCAGTTTGGTTCAACTTGAGAGATGGATAGTTCTTTTTTTTATTATTGCGAATTACCTAGCCACAGCAACGCGTGACCGGGTAGCTAGTTATCTATATATTTTGTTCTTTATCTCAAAAACAGAACCAAAACCAAAACCTAAAAAATCGATTTTAATAAAGTTAATTATTGTTATTATTTTTTACAGGAACACGCACCTTGCGTTAAGCCTACCCTGGTGTGTACAGACTCGGACGAACTAAAGGAGTTTATCAGTCGACCAGCTCTAAAATATATCTTAAGATTCCTGACTGGACTTGCCGCAGATCATGAGCCCACTCAGGTTTGTATCTCGTACTAATATTATGAAAGTATGTCAGCTTATTTGTTACTCTTTCACACAAAAACTTCTCAAGGGATTTTGACCAACCTTAACAGTAAAATAAATTATACATCAGATTTACATATTGAGCATAAATTATAAAGGTATTGTACATTTTTATATTCCTGCTACCTGCGAGCAATTATGGCGTCGTATTGTGTAAAGCCATAATGTATTCTTCATCAGATGCTGGTGTGTGAAAAAGTGATACCTATCGTGCATCGCCTAGAACAAGTATCTTCAGGCGAACACGTGGGCTCGCTTGCTGAGAACTTGCTCGAGGCTCTGCGGTCTCAGCCACAATGTGCCGCCAAGGTGCAGCAAGTCCGAGACTTCACACGACAGGTAACTTAGTTTAGACTTTTTTTTTTTTAATCTTTATGAAATAAGGCATGCCTACAGATTAGTGGCTCCAGGATGTACCTACGAGTATATTCCTCAGGTCTTGCTATTTTAGTTGTCGTCATAAATTGAATCTCACTTAGTAGTAGCGAGAATAATTTTTAGTGTCTATTAATAGAAATGTAAGTCTCGGCGAGGGATCGTCTTGATCCAAGATTTCGATTATCTATTGAAGCACAATATTATACGACCTAAGGCGCGGAGGTAGATATTTCGATTGCATTATTTGCATTGTTTTGGGTGTTTCTTTGTATAATAATAGGTGGGTTTTTACAAAAACCGTTAAACCGTGACCCGTCTGCTCGATTGCTCCTTATAATATAAAAAAAATATCTTACTATATTTACCCTGTTTTAAAACCTATAGTTACATTTTATTTTGTCATTTAAATTTAAGGTTGCAGCTATTTTGATAGAAGGGAATTAGGAACAGGCTCAGTATATTACCTTAGGCTCAGTATACGACCTACAAAGCAAATTCCAAAAAAAAACGGTAAAATATTAACTATTTTCCTTAAATTGATATAGGAGAAGAAACGTTTAGCGATGGCGGTACGTGAACGGCAACTGGGCGCGCTCGGTATGAGGAGCAACGAGCGAGGCCAGGTGACGGCGCAGTGCTCGCTCACGCAGCAAGTGGCCGACCTGGCCGAGGAGAACGGCGCCGTCTGCTGCATCTGCCGCGAGGGGTACAAGTACCAGCCCACCAAGGTACATACCAGTTTTGCATTATAAGGTTTTTATTTCATTTCATAATAGTTGTCTGTCGGAATTTTTTTCTAAGGGTATTCGGGATGTCTCCGTGCTCATGGAATGTTAATTCCATAGGTTTTTTTTGGATGTTGTGAATTTATCAAATGGTAGTATGCTAGCATACATCTTATCGTGACCGGTCAACGCGGAATACGCAACACCGAGGACCACGGTCTTAGGGTCGGCGGGGTAAGCCAAAACTGTAGGAAAACCTTTTCCCCCTTTGTAAAATTTTTAAGAAAAAAATAAATTATTTTGATACCGCTAAATGAAATGTGAAAGGTGCCGGTAGCCGGTATCCCGATAGAGTACTATAGTACCATAGTTAGAGGCCAGAGTAAATCTCGAGGACTCTGATAGAAATTCTCTAAGAACTGCAACAGCTTTACAACCAATAATGTTAAAAAACTTTACTAATATCGCCCATATGTTTCTACACTATATTTATGTGTGCAGGTGCTCGGTATCTACACGTTCACGAAGCGTTGTCCGGTGGAGGAGTACGAGGTGCGCGCGCGCAAGACCCTGGGCTACACCACCGTGTCGCACTACAACATCGTGCACGTCGAGTGTCACATGGCGGCCGTTAGACTCGCGCGTGCTAGGTATTAACTAGTTACTTTCTGTTGTAGTGGTGATGATGAAAGTGATGACGATAATGATTATAATAAGAAAAAACTTATTCTTTGACACAGTGATGTGTAAGACAATTTAGGTAAAAGTGATGTGTATTGCGAAATAAAAATGTTTATTTAATTGTACTTGTACCATATAGTTTCTGTATATTTAAATTGGTAGACATTCAAGCAAGAACAAACTCATTACTAAATGCGTTGGAAATTGCGATCTATTGTTTGCGAATTAGAATTCTACCCACTACCAATTTCAACGCGCTCCTAACATAAGCATTTAACTTAATTAGGGAGGTTAACTAAAATATTAGTAATGGGCTGCCCATTCTTTTCTTCAAAAAGGTTTCTCAAATGTAGAGGACTATACGAATGCGCGTAATCAAGAAAGTTTGTTACCTTTACTAATAGCGAATAAACGCTCAGCTGGTAACTAATTTTTACTGACAATTAATCATATTAACTCGTCGATAAAGGCTATTTACCTAAAGTTTGATCGTTGAAGCAATTGATTCTCCTATCTAACTAGAGAACCTAAAATCCTAATGCTTTATGCATGTTATTTTACTAGGGATGAGTGGGAGAGTGCAGCTCTTCAGAACGCGTCAACGCGCTGTAACGGCCTGCTGCCTCTGTGGGGCCCGCACGTGCCGGAGTCGGCCTTCGCCAGCTGTCTTGCGCGGCACACTACTTACTTGCAGGTACTTACATACTTTCAGTAGTTATTTGCTGCGATTTTACTTGCATTATATATTATATCTTTTTTTAAGATATTGTTGTATACAACGTTAAAAAATTATAAAAAGAGAATGACTGACGTAGGAGAGCCATGCTTCGGCACGTATGGGCCGGCTAGACTCCGCTCGATACCAAGGCCTCACAGAAAACTGGCAGTGAAGCAATGCTTGCATTGAGTGAGTTAGGTTACCGGAGGCCCTAACTCTTCCCTCTCCCCTATACCCGTCCTTCCCTTTCCCCCCTCTCCCGTCTTCCCGCTCTTCCCCCCTCTCCCCCTATTCCCACCTTTAAGCACTTGTGACTCTTGAGTTACAGGTGCCCATGGGCGGCGGTAGTCATTTACCATCAGGTGACCCGTCTGCTCGTTTGCCCCCTATATTAAAAAAAGAAAGAAATTAGTATAATAATAGCTGTTTGTATGTCAACGTAGTTTTCACTACATTCAAGACGTATAAACTTGAAAATTTGCACTATCCATAGCAAACCAAACTAAAAAGTAATAAACATTTTTTAATTGTAAAATTTATTTAATGTATTAAAATAAAATATGTTTATCCCTCAGGAGTGCACGGGCCACCGCGACATCGGCCACACGTGTACGCTGCACGACTTGAAGCTGTTGCTGCTGCGCTTCGCTCGCGGGCGCACGTTCCACGACGACACGGGCGGCGGCGGTCCGCTGTCCAACATGCAGCTCGTGCCCGCCCTCGTACACATGGCGCTCTACGTTATCAACACGTGCGTATAGAGTACAAGTTTGAAATATTACAAATAATCTTAGAGTTAACGATCATGTCAAACATTCATGTCTGTTATTTGTTTGAATTTTGAAGGTTTGTCTTACAAATCTGATGTAGTAGGTAATCTTAACTTAAATTTCTTATTTTCTTCTCTCCAAAATGTCACTGCAAACATTTTTATTTGGTTATGCAATAAAGAAGAGTAATGATTTCGCGTGTAGTTTTTATATTAATACGACAATAGAAAATTTTTAACACTTTTTTTAAGAAAATTTTGCGAACGAAGGAAGGAAGTGAAATTTGGAGTACTTCAAGTGTATATATACCAGAAGTGCAGAAAGCCAAAGTGCAAAATTTAAACAATATGATTGTGTTACAAATTTAAAAATTACGTGAGAACTGTTACATCAAGCTACACGTACTCGTGTATAATATCTGACAATAGAACTCACTGAAAGGCCATGACTCTCGCATGCAGATAATTTTTTTTTTTAAATATATCATTTTAAAAGTTGTTTAAAAGTTGTGATAGTTTAAATTTCCAGGTATTACCATCTCCGTTTCTACTAACATGCATATGTTTAACTATAATTTTTATGGATTTTCTCAATTATAGATTAAATAATTCCAAAAATAAAAAATATGTTAGATACGCATCCTGTATATGTAGACCTGTCATGGTACGGCAAACTATACAATGACAGTTCAAGTTATACTGGCCAATTATTACCCTATGATCGTAATTCGACGACAAAAAAAAAATTGCTTAAGTTAAAACAGTAGTACCTTTTTGTCCTAGGGTTTTCAACAGATTTCTTTGTTTAGTAGCTGTTGACGATTTTTAATGTTGTCAGTAAAAATTGGAAGTTTACTGTAACCAATAATTTAAAGAATTCGACATTTGGACGCTGGTATTTTTTTTATGGGATAGGGTCAAACAATTTTTAAATGTCTGTTTATTTACTTTTTCATAAAATTACTACGTAGAGAGTGGCGTCGTAATGAAAAATCGCTGTTAATTTTAGAATAAGAATTTAGACTGTGGAGTAAATAATGCAGTTAGTAGAAACGTAATATGTACGTTGTTCAGGAGCCGCGTGGCGGCGCGCGAGGCGTCGGCGCTGGAGGCAGCGCTGGCGTGGGCGCCGGCGCGCCTGCTGGAGGCCGCGCACGACGCCGAGGGCCCGCTGTACTTCCTCACGCTCGTGCTCATGCTGTACCCGCACCACAAGTACGTCCGCACACTACCGCACACTACCACTGTCCCATAACTATCATTTTTAACCAACTCGAACAAGAAGGAGGTTCTATATTGCCATTTGTGAATAATTCTTTTTTTATAATTGAAGGTTGCCATTTGTGAATAATTATTTTTTATAATTGAAGGTTGAACAAGGTTGATTCTATTTAAATTTGAAAAATATTCCACCTCTAAAGGGGAAAAATTAAGAGATATAGATTACAACTTATTAGGGTTAAAAGTTAAGTCGTGATGAAACTTTGTCTGAATACATGACTGAATTTAATGTAAAAATTGTTTGAGTATAGAAATATAAATAATACGGTTACTCCAAAAAACCTTTGAAAAACTAATTTATCTTATCATAGCCTATGTCTGTTACTGATACTTATACCTATTGTTGACATAAAATATAGCCTGTTACTTCTGGATAAAGTAGCTTTCTATTAGTGAAAGAATAAATTAGAATCGGTTTCAGAGTTTATCGACTACAAACAAACAAATCTTTGCTTTTTATATTATAGTATAGATTGCAATTGTACTAGGACGCTACAAATGTTTCCCTCGATGCACTTTATCCGTTCTTCAAGAAATATTTATATAGTTAGTGTCTGTTTGTTACGTTTTCACACCTAAACTGCTGAACCGATGTTAATGAATTTTGGTATACAGATAAATAGAATTTCGGAGAAGAGCAAAAACTACTTTTTGTCGTGAAAATAAAACTGCTTGAAATATTAATTTTACGCAGACGAATAATGATGCTATTTATCTGCAAAACTACAAATACATCGGCGGACTTGTTTGCCGACCTCATTTAATGGTGTCACACAGTCATATGTCAATATATATTTACTTACAAGTTATTATTAGTTGACTAAGCTGGTCCAATACTTAATGTTCTTATAGCTGTAATTCATCCATGTTTTAATATATTATTTGTCGGCAGCTATAAAATTTATACGGATAAATATACCAGGACTTACTTTTAAAGACTTACTTTTTTTTGGAATTACTTTTTATTGCATTAAATCGTATGATTATGATTATTTATGAAATACAATTATTATAATATTATAATATATGTAATAGCTGCGCAGTAATATATAATAAGAATGTATGATTGATTAAAATGGTGTTTGTCTTTAAAAAAAAAGAAAGAAAAGGTCAAAAAGTTTACAAAATGAGACGGAAGAGGGTTGAAATAATTATCATCACCGACTTCAATGCGCCTAAAAATACCAAAATCGCTTCAAGTGTGCCTTTAAAATTTGAAGAGTTCCCTCGATCTCTCCAGGATCCCATCATCAGATCCTGACCTGATGACCATAAGAATAAGTGGGAAGTATACCCTTTCAAACAAAAGAAGAATTTTCCAAATCGTCCAGGCGTCTTTGAGTAATCGGAGAACATACATAAAAAAAAGATTCTGACGAATTGAGAACCTCCTTTTCTTTTTATGTCGGTTAATAAAACATTAAGCTATTTCTCCTTTTCAATATATTGTTATTCTAGGTATTTCTATGTATAAATATGTATTTACACAAAAATTACAAGTACTATGCTTAGTTAAGGCAGGCTAGGCCCACTCCGGTCTGTAGGTATGAAGCTGCAGGTACCTAGCAGCGGCGACGAGTCGGTCGACATTCAGTGGACTGCCACGGGCCGGCCAGGTAGCACGTTACTTCGATACTCACTCACGCGCTACGTCGCTTCGTCCGTATTACGTTTCCGGTATTTACGTAGTTAGATTATATTATTAGTTATAATCAGTATAGTTGACTGCACGGATGGCGCAATGGTTTAAGTGGTCACCTCGCCACCACACCGCGCCGAGTGTTGCCGGTTCGAATCCTACACGGGACAAATAGTTGTCCCGAGTCTGGGTGTTCTTTGTGTCCGTTGTTTGAATGTTTGTGAAGCCCCCCGCGACACAGGATTATTCCTAACGCGGGAGTTGTTTTTAAAAAAAAAAAAAATAGTTAGATATTTACAAGGTCAGGTTTAGCTATGATAAGTATATTTATTTATTAGGACCACAACAACTGATACACATCTTCTATCTACGAGTATACTCTATAGAAATAAATAAAATTAAAGTGTCTGTTTGTAATATTAAAATAACCGCTTTTTACTTAGTGCATTTGGATGTATATACGGTACATATACCAAAAAAACATGTTTTACAATTTTTATCTGTATGTCTGTCTTGTTTCGGCTAATCCCCGGAACAGATGGACCGATTTCCACGGGACTTTCACTGGCAGATGGCTGATGTTAAAGTAGTAACTTATGCTACTTTGATTTTGAAAAAAGAATGAGAGTTCCGCGCAAAATATACACGCGATATGTACACGCGAGCGAAGCCGCACGGGAATGCTAGTAAATAAATAAATTTGAAGTGTCCGTTTGTAATGTTACTCGGTACTTACACCAAAAAATATTTTTCACATTTTTGTCTGTCTGTCTGTTTGTTCCGGCTAATCTAGGGAACGGGTGGACCGATTTAAACGGGACTTTCACTTACAGATAGCTGGTGTTATAAGGAGTAACTTAGTCAAGTTTAGCTTTGATAAGTTTAGGACTACAACAATTTTGTCTGTCTGTCCGGCTAATCTCCGCAACGGGTGGACCGATTTCCATTGGACTTTCACTGGCAAATAGTTGGTGTTATAAGGAGTAGGGTTCCGCTATTTGATTTGCATATACCTACCTTGCTAAACACTTAAAAGAGATAGTTTCATTCCAAGGTACACACTAACGTATGGCAAATGCCTATCTTCTTAGAGATTAAAGTATATATGCTGAGATTGTGAAATAAAATATTTTTCTTTAATATAAGTTACATCTACGTAGGTACTACTAAGTAAATACCTACCCAAGGTTTATTTAAAACTTCATTTGTTCACAGAAGTAAAGTAATAGGCACATAACTGATTATTAAATATTTAGATTAATTCTTCTTACAACCTTAACGGCATTAGAACAGATAAGAGTTATGCGATAGAAAGAGAGGCAAGTTTTAGGTTAATATAACGCGTTTGGAATTAGCGGTGTGCGATTTGAATTGCACCTTATTGTGTCGGAGCAAGAGTCGCTATTTATTTAAATGGTATTGCGAAGAGGTCCTTCTGTACTAGTACTATTATGTATTCTGTGGTTAAGGTCTAGATAGCGGCATGTAAGTCCCAGAATATCTATAAATGTACATATATAAATAAATAGGCCAAGACAAAACCGTTAAGTACTTTTTAGGGTTCCGAAGCCAAAGGGTAAAAACGGGACCCTATTACTAAGACTCCACTGTCCGTCTGTCTGTCTGACACCAAGCTGTATCTCATGAACCGTGATAGCTAGACAGTTGCAATTTTCACAGATGATGTATTTCTGTTGGCTTTTTCTACTGTTTGTCAACCGATTGTGTTGTGTTAAATAGATATCGCCGAGCTTTCCTGTTATTACCAGTTTTACAAATATATTTATAACTTCACTAGCTTCGAAGTGGGGCGCTTTGTTTAGAAATTGCTAGTAGTTGTAAGTTAGTCCACAGCCCCTCAAGTCATGGTCCGGTCCCTGTGCTTTATTTAAAGTGATTGCATAAGGTAGATTTACGGGAAAATGCTGGCCCAGTCCAAACTATGACAATATTTCTAAGAATTTACACTTTAAATCTAGTTCCGTTACATGAAGTTGATGGTCGCAGCTTTCGTAATAAAATCATTATTTAATATTAGATGTGTAACTCGAGACTTAATGGGATAATATTTATAAGGTACAATACATTTTTTGGTTACCCGTCGCGGCGTTTTTATTGCACCGATCGTTGTTACGGTTGGAGTCTACCCGGCGCCACGATTGGTGCAAATCAATTCGAGGTCCACATCTAATATGTACAGAAGTCGTGAAAGTTTAAAACCAATTAGGAATTTAATTCGTTCGCATCACACCACTATTACTATAGTCATAGATCCGAGCCAAGTCTTGAATTGTTTTAATTTTCCATTATTATGCGTCCAAATAACATGCTTATAAAGAAGTCACAAGTTTATCTTCATAAAATTGTCTTGATGATAAAATAACTTTTGTCAATGCTCATTAATCACTTTATAATTTTAACCAATTTTTTGTCACACAATATCTTATTATGGCTTATGTATAAGAGATCGGACTTTTTTTTAAATGGACTACGTACAATTTTTTTTGTAGAACATTGAATTTGCGTATTACTAACCTATATGCACTCTGATAGAGCAGTTGGGGAGGGCTATTTGTTCCGATGTACTTAACAAAAAGGAATATTTAAGGCTAGCTGAGAGGTGTAGCCTAATGCGGTATAAGCTGTACTATTTCTCATGGATCTAGCTATCATATACAAAAATAATTTTTCGAACCCGACTAGTATTTCCAGAGACTAGCGCCGTTAAACAAACAAACTCTTCCGCTTTATTATATTAGTATAGATGAATGTTCTATGTAAGCTATAAACCCCATATATGTGTCGGTTAAATGCTAAGCTCTTTTCTTTGTATCCCAGATGGCGTTCACTAAAAGTGGATATGCTAAAACGGCTGTTGATAATCGGGCACGTCCGCGCCGTGGCGCCGGGCGGGCCGGCCCTGCGCGCCGTGCCGCCCGAGCACCGCGCGCCCAAGCAGTGGCCCGACTACAAGCCCTACACGCTTTTCGTGGCTATTATAGACCAGCTCTATAACGTCATGTTCAAGGTGAGTTTAAAAATTAATACCATTTACATACTGCAATTGTGACGAGTGCATAAAGGTTTTACCCAAAATAAACTGCGCTGATATTCAACCGTTTTGTAGATTTCTATAATCTAAATTATTTTTTAGAGGTCAGAAAAAATTTAAGTCAATAATAAAAGACGTGTAAAATAAAGCCGGGATGAAGAAAAATCTTCGGTTATTTAATAGCTCTAAGCGAGCACTAAGCATATGGATCACAGCGCATAGCGTGCCAGCTGCTGTTGTTCTGTGCAAACCCTCTATACGACACGCTATACCTTGAGAATGACTTAATCGATTTCGTTCATCGTTCCTTTTATGTTTTCTATTAAAGGATGTCTGGAAGAGATCGCCGTGAGCAATAAGACCGCCTGTTGATATACCTAAACGTTTAGATTATGTGTAGATTGTATCTCACTTGGTGTACAATAAAGAGATAAATAAATAAGACTTTATAGGTTTTTAGGAAAAATTAAGACACTTAGGAGAAAATTCTCTCTCTTAAATCTCCTCGCGAACGTAGTCGCCGGCCACCTCTAGTCATTAATAAAAATAAAATATACACTACGACAACATCCTAACTACTGTAATACGGATAACTACTTAAGTTATTGTAACATAAAATTATTATCATTAGTCATCAATAGTGTTTTGTAAGTTGTCCTAAATAAATAAATAAAAAAATAAATAGTAATATACTTATGTCTGTGGTCTTTTGCAACTGTAAAAACATCAAGCTTCTAACTCAACGCTAAGTTACGGTCATTTAAAAATTTATATTTTAACCTATTTTAACACTTCGCTGGTAAACCTACCTCCCAATGGGTATAGGACCCACCTACTTCCCACTGACCTAGAATCATGAAATTAATCGAGAAGGTCTCACAGCACAAGTAATGAAAATAATCCGATAGTCTTTCATTTGTTGTTAAATAAAAAAAAATATGATTATATACTTATATTTTGCCTTTGAAAAATTTACTGTGTCGTACATTGATGTATAGGGAGACGAGTATTTTTAGAACAGCTCAGTTAAGTTTTGCTTACGGAAAAACGGGTAATGATCTCCGAGAGTAAATTCCCGAGATGAGGAACTATCTACAATACATATATACAACTGTGTACGGAATCCGCGGTGTGCGCGTCAGTCTCGCAGTCGTCCGGTTTTTTTATTATTTTCTTCTGTGTATGCGTTTTTTACTAAGATGTACAAAATGTATGTTTTAGCAAAATAATAGTCATAAATTGTTTGTCAACAGAACGTGAGCGCAACAACAGTAGACCAGTGGCCAATCAAACTCGCCGAATACGTTCGACACAACGACGAAGCGAATGGGAAGGCGGCCGAGCGCATAGTCACGACATTAACCGACGAACTGCTCCCGTGCGCCTCCTTCGCAGAGTTCTGCGACGCCGCCGGCTTCCTAGAAGACATCCCCGAACCCGACAACTTCCTCCAGGCCCTCATAGACGAGCAACCTTGAGACAGGCCTTTTGTGCCGCACTGCCTTAGTTACAATGGGTGCATGGCCTGCTAACACAAATTATAGTAACAAAAACCTATATATAGACTTACTAGTCATTTAATGGATATTTTGAGCTTGACTGTACGCGGCCTACGGCTACACGACAATATCTAATAATTGACTAGTTCATTTTACACATTTTGCAATTTTAATATACCAAAAAAAAAAAATACATAAACTAGTATAATTAAAATCGCTTTAACACAAGCATTTCTCAGTATTCCTCGCTATGAACTGTCATGATATTTTTAATGGTGTCGTGAGATGGCACGCTTCGCACTGTAATCTAGTTTAGATAAGGCCATGTACTCACTGGCGTCGTGAACACACCCCTTCACCATTGGGTCGAGGCTCTTGGAATGATTACCATGCGTTAGAGATTATTAACAAGATATTACATGCTTGTAGACTTAAATTATTCAAATAAATTATTCACTAACATTGTTTTGGTGCTTCAATTGTAATAGTTATTTTAATTTTTCTTCAATAAATAGTTTCTGCTTCAATTTGTGTTTGATTTATTGTAAGATTTGTGTCCCACAGCTATGAATGATAATGATAGCTGGCAGTCGTCGTGATTTCGTACTATTTCTCTATTTGTTTACTAGCGACCCGACCAATCTTCGCTCAGGTGCAATTTACACGTGGTGCAATAAAAAATAGACTATAGCAATTCCGCGCACGCAGAGAACAGTGAATGTCCTACTTGACTTTTAAATTGCGATTTAAAACCAGAAATATAAAAAGTTAAGAGCTTTTTCATTCCTTCATTCGTGTTTATAGGAAACATAATTTAGCTAACGGCTCAGGATAGATACTTTTCTTAAAAAGTTCTTCTTTTGCTCTTTTGCCACCCTTAGATATTTATTTTTATAGCCTACTCAATTTTAGATAACCTACCCAATAAAATGACAATTATTTAATGTTTACGTTTACCGAAGATATGGCGTATCATGCACACAATAAATAACAATTAGATTGTTTACTTCTTCCCTTTTTAAAAAATAAAATAAAATACAGTTAGCCTTTGCTCCGTTGCAGTAGAAGGAAGATAAACCTTTAATTTTATCTCACCATTAATTTATAACTACTGCAGTATGTTTGTCAACAAAGACATAAAGCTTACCTCGTCCATAAAACCCTCGTGTTAACGACCTTTCGTCTTCAGGAATTCCTTAACCGTGATTTATAATCTTGCGGTTTTTTCCGAGCCACATAAATCTTATTTTATGTTAATAAAGGTATGACGAGAATAATGGAACGAATCGACTTATAACTACAAAACTCAGGGTATACTCATCTTTTCTAATATTATGAAGATTTTTTTTCCTCTCACTCGCCAATTTATCACATTAAAAAACTAACATACTTTTCCGTAGATGAGTATATCCTGAGAGTCAGCCTGCTTGAACAGAGAAAAGAGAGAGGAATCGTTTTGAAGCTTGTCTATGATCACGCTGCGCTGCCAATTTAATTGATAGTGCCAATCAACCTTATCGGCGCGTCAGGCCTATGAAGGTCTGTTTCCATATTAAGCTGAAATCAGAGCAAGTTCTGAAATTGAATGTAGGAGTGTGATGGTAGGTAGGTACTTAAAATATATTTTAGTTTATGACGTAACATATCTGAAGCATGAAGCCACAGGTTTGTACTTATTAAGTTGGTAACTACTTCGTTATTTTGAACAATGATGACGTTAGTTTATCAGAGTCTATACAAAACGTACATAGTTCTTTGCTTATTCAAACTTGAACATTATAAAATATTGTCTATATTACTTCCAAGTAAGTTTTCCAATAATGATAAAATTATTAAAATCGGTTGAGTAGTGTAAATTTAGCTCTTGGCTAAGTGGTAACCGAGTAGGTTAGCACATTACGAGGTTATGTAATACTAGCCAGGTCAGTCTTACGATGGGTGACTATTCTTAACACATTGAGACCCCTCCGTGCCTCGGAGAGCACGTTAAGCCGTCGGTCCCAGTTGCCATACGAACATCTGTGGCATTCGTTACAGGTAGTTGGAGCCCTAAAAAGTCCGATAACCTGGTCTAACTACGGAACTCCGATATCGCCTAGTACTTGGGTTGTGGAGGTCTGATGGCAGTCACCGTTTCACGTAAAATATCGAAGTTCAACCGAATCGTAGTTAGCTTGAAAGCCGACCCCAACTTAGTTGGATAAAGGCGCGGAGGATGTTGAATAGTTTAAGAGTTTATCGACCCCCAACAAACAAATCTTGCCTTTTTATAATATTAGTACAGACTAGTTGTACCCGCCGTGGCTTCGCTCATACAAATTTATGTTATTTTATGCAGCACCCTATTTTTTTTCCAAAATACAAGTAGCCTTAGTTACTCCTTATAACATCAGCTATCTGACAGTAAAAGTCCCGTCCCAGAGATTAGCCGGCAAAACCGCACAGACAAAGACAAAATAAAAATGTTTTTTTTTAGTGTGTTTCAGATGCATTTAGTAAGAAACTGTTATCACGACATTACAAACAGACACTCTAATTTCATTTATTTCATATTATATTCATAAAGATGACGTGATACCTTAATTGTGAATGTATTACATATTCATACCATTATAATTTATCTTTGCAAATGCGGATTCTACTAATGAAATAGATAGAAGTTTAGATAGATAGTTATGTAGATCCAGTTTTACATCCCCCCCTACCCCCTCTTCAAATACTCCCCTAATTGTCTTTGCTTTATACATTTAATCTGTATCATAATATGAGAATTGAGAATCTTACCAATAAATCTTAATTTCTTGCTCTTAACTATCATTGTCGCACGTTCTTTTTTTATTCACGCTAACTGAATCTTCGTTATAGTACAATTACTTGACAATGTGCTCTAATCTCGTATTTCGACATCGTCGTGACTTCTGATTGCTAATCGGGGGTAGGTAGGTAGGTAAAGTACTGGAGACGTGCGACGCGCGTGGTTGCTCTGTTCAAAATGTGGCTTGATGTCAAGGCCGTGTCAAGTCGACGATGAGCTTTTGGCTCTGTCACGCTTGTGATTTGTGATTGTGACAGGTGTTTAGTGCAGCGAGTCACTGACATAGATACCGAGGTGCACGTGACTGAAAGCTCTGTTCGCAATATACTTACTGTTATTCGCAGTTGCAAGCGTATTTATTGTTTTATTTAAAGATCGTAGCGAGATCTTCGTATGTCTGTAAGTTTAAGCCTATAGACATACACACACAGCAATCAATTGAAGCGCAATACACAATGTTCTGCAAGTACATGTACCTATTCCTGCACCTCATTTTTGGAAGAAAAGTTAATTGTTGTACATCCTAAAGAATTCATTTTCCACAATACCGTAGGTAGTAGATTGTCAAATCAAATCAGTTTTTTTTTTCAAAACAAAACACGACCCTAAAGTGGACCGATTTAAGCGAAAATTATCCAATCCACAAGGTCTTTGGTATGTTAAAATATACCTTAATCGGAGTACATAGGTCACAGAAACTCAATATTTTTAAGGTTGCGGATTAGATCATTTTTGCTCAAATAGGTCCAAATATGACCACACCTTACTACCTACTACCTAACACCCCTGTAAAATAATATTGTATAGTATAGTTTATTTTGTAGTAACCTTTATTTCTTAATTAGTATAAGTGGCCAGGAGCCGTTCTGATTAAGTTTAAATAAATAAATGACAAAGTATCAAATCCTAACTAATAATTGTCACGCTTTAACCACCGTACCTTTTGAGATAGCAAAATAACTTCTGAAATTATTCTTCTTCTGAAAGTATTGATAAAAAAGAAACTAGTATTTGAAATAGAATGAACATTAAATAATAATATAAAGCGTGTTAAAAGGATCACCGACTTCAAAGCCCTAGGGGCTTTATATATTCTATTAAGCTGTTTTTTTTATCGCTGAATTCTCCTCCTGAATTCACCCTTAGAGGTAGAATATTTTCTTTAAATTTTAATCTCAGTAAAATCTTGAGTACAACCAATTAAATTTAAAAAAAGTTTTTTAAATCGGTTCACTAATGACAAAGGTAGTAAGTAAGTAAGAAAACATGCACTCAACAAAAAACAGTCGAATTGAGAAACTCCTTTTTGAATCGGTTAAAAATAGCTAAGACTAGCTAAAACGTGCCTTTAAACAATCTTTGATTATGTGTGCAACGCCGATATGCGAACAAGCATATAATTTTTAATCACTTCCGTAAAACTTAATTGAGACACATTTATCTATTTCAATATAAGTATGAAATCTTTACAAAAAACACAGCTTGGAATCTATTTCGGTAGGTATTGATCTTAAGATACTACTTCGTAATTACTTATGTGCCTTTAAATAATAATACGACTCAAACTTCCAATAAGTTTCAGACTGTCTAATTGGTTCATTAATTCGTTCTTTGTATGTTAATAGTCTGTGGTATTGTTGTAAGCAACGTTTGCAATTACCATTGTAAATGAAGTGTTGAATGTATATGTAATACGTTGAGTGTTGAATATGTTTACCGGTGGTCTTAGTGTTGACTGTTAATCTAATAACTTTGAAAGAGCAATTCTTGTATACTTCTATACATATATATAAAAATATCGTATCACGTTTGTTCGCGATGAACTCCTATCCTAAACTAATTAACGATTTTAATAAATTTTGCTACCGATTTTAATAGATGTGTGCAGTTTGGTCCAATTTGAGAGATAGGATAGTTTTTATCTCAATTGATAGTCACAATATTTTGTTATTGGAAATTACTTAGTCACAGCAAGGCGTGGCCGAAACCAGCTGGTACACGGTCCTACCAATTTGGATCAAATTTTGTATTTAGATGAAGTTTAACTTTTTAAGCTTATTTATATACTTTTGCTCCTTGCCTGAGAAAACGCGATATTCAAATATTAAAAAAGCACTAATTTATTTAGGGTATGTAGGTACCTACAGGTTGCAGAATACGTAGGTACTTTGATAAACAGTAAGTAAATACTTTTGTCGTACTTTGCACTTAAACATAAACCTCTATGCACTTAAATATAAAAAGGATTAAAAAAAATAGAACATTTCAATAGTAATTCAAATATTTATTTTTAAATAAACACTTTGTGCGGTATTTTTTCGTTGTAAAACTTATCTAACCTCATAATAATATAATCACATAACTGGCACAGGCACTCGTGTATGAACATGTTAATAAACATCACTTAAACATACTTTATTCACATAATATAAATAAACTTAATACCTTTGTATAATATTTAACTTAACTATAAGCGCCTTATTACTAAATGTGGACTAACGAAAGTTAAAACCCCAAAAACAATTTAAAACAATCGTTTAAACTGTGTTCTTTTGCTAGTCCACGTTCTGTGATAACGCCGTAAGTCTTACATCCTACTTCGACATAATTTTATTCGAAATGTATCGATTTTCAGGAAGCTTTTCGAGATTTATAATAACAATACTTTCGGAAATAAACTTTGGATATGTTGTCGAACATTTGATAGACGTAATGATGTAAACCCCTTTGATAACGCCCTATGTGTTATGATTTGGTCCGAGACTCGAAAGATTAAATAAAAACTAATACTGTCGCCTCACGCATACTATTATTTAGATCGTCTAGTCAAAAATGAACGCCAATATACAAAATAAAAAAGTGTATATACCGCAAGGCACATAAATTGGCCAACGTTATTAACCAACTCAGCCGCTAGATGTAAAACCCGGAGCACGCGTCGACTACGCCGCAAAGCTACGGTTAGCATGTTAACGAAAAAGAGGCGTTCATTTTTAGCTCAGACGATCTATACCTACTAATATCTTGAAAGTAAACATACATTTAACCATTCGTCACTTTGAATTCCTCCGAATTCGTAATATCAAACGAACAGGCAAAACAAAATATTTTATATAATTCTCAGTTCAGTATGCATGAGGCAAGTGTAGTAAGGAATATACTCTATAGGCACAGTGTAGAACTGACTACATCACATTGCACAGTCGTGTAGTGGTCTAGAAGTCGTAAGAACCGCTGTCACCGGTCTTGCCGATGCGGAACACGAACTTGTAGAGGAGACCGGCAACGACGCCTCCGATCAAGGGACCAACCCAGTATACCTGCAGACAAAGACAAAATGTATTAAGTTTAAGTTCTAATAATGCATCGTATATCAGCAGTACGGTTAAAAGGAAACAAATGCAAGGAATAGTTCCTCGTCATTTAGGCACTAATAACGTTATGCATTAAAAGCCAATTTTAAAAATTAAAACACTACGCCAGTATTGAGGAACTGCAGTATCAGAAAGATGGAGATGATGCCCAGTCGCGTTGCCACTATAAATATAGTAGTTGACTGCAAATTATTCCTGTGTTGCGGGATACTTTACTAACATTCAATTAACGGACTCAAAGAGCACCCAGACTCAGGACAACTAGTTGTCCCGGTTTGCGAGGCTAAGTAGACTACTTTATCCGTTGCGCTATACGTGCAGATCCATCAAGTCATTCATTTTATCTTTATTAAACAACAAAGGCTACGCCTGTAGAAACTTATATGACATGCCATTTTATGACGCACTTTGCTATTGTCAAATCATTTACTTTAAGTGTTTCGTTTAACAAATAAAAAATGATAACGATCTTGAAAATAATAATGGAATTTTTTGGAAGTGTCACTTGTAAAGGATTGTAAAATAATTTATTTTATCAATATTCACCTATTCGATTAGAAATTTGTCACAACCATCAAATATTAAAAAAGAAACCTCTACAAAAGGATGGAACTACATACCTCCAATATATAAAAGTGTTATTTCACATTCCTAACAAAGCAAGGTTGCCTCTTCGTTCTAATTAACTTTTTTAACGAATGAATGGATTGATTGGAGTGAAAGGAATATGTGTGTACCTAATAAACAAAAGCACCAGACAAACTCATTTCTCTCCGACAGGGTCAATCTATCGCCAATTATTATTTATTAGTCCAATTTATAACGCATGGCTATTGTGGTTGGAATAATAGTTTTGTAAAAAATCAACTATCTAAGGTTGCCACTTTAACAGAGAAACAGCCTAACAAACAATTGGCGAATAAAGCTGAAGTTAACAATTTTACAAGTTAAAGGAATTTACCTTTATATTTCAGATGTTTATTTAAAAAAACGACGGAAATCATAATTTTTTAGTAATGCTTGTATAGTAGTCATTTTTTTACATATATTTTTTTAGTATATATTACATATTTTTTTTTACCATCCATACGAAAGAGAAAATCTCCAATAAATTTAAAAACTGTTTTACAACAACATGAATAAAGCCTTACTCCATTTAGTTAAATGTACAAGAGGAAAAATAGGTTTACCGATTGCTTACACAGTTTTACAAAAAAATTATAAAATAGTAAGTAAAAGCACTGTTTTCAAATTGCAGTGGGTTCCAGCGCATATCCGCTTAAAGGGTAATGAGGAGGCTGATGGATTGGCAAAATTGGGATCTCGTCAAGATCATTTCGAAATTACACCATTTTATACTCAAATCTTAAATACCTATAAAGTATACTGTTTTAATTGTTTGAGTGAATATTTCGACCAATGGTCAAAGGAGAAAGGAATTTGGTATAAAATTATTCAGAGTCAACCTCTTCGATGCCCCTGGTTTGCGGAGTCTGACCTTAATAGAAGCTCAGTTGTTATGGCACTAAGGTTGCGTTCCGGTCATATTCCATCTCGGAAATTTGGATACTTGATGAAAATAAATGATTCACCCAACTGTATAACGTGTAACATAATGGACGATGTCCAACATGTCCTGATGGAGTGTGAACAGAATCGTGATGCCAGGAAAAAATGGTCTTGGATTTTAAAATAGGAATGCAAAACATAGGCTCATTCATGAGTATATTGTCAACACCTCTTTCAGACGCCGCAAGTAGACTGTATGAAATTTGTAGGAATTTGTAATCAATGCTTTGTCACAATAGGACTGACATATCTCGGATAAAAGTTCTGTAAATAAATAAAGAGAAAAAAAAAACATGCATAAAAAATTGGGCCTGACCCTACCAGTTCTACCACGAAAAAAAAAGTGTTAATTGAGGTGAAACTTATTAATTGGTATTATATAAAAATCGGAAGGGCTCAAAATATGATACTATCAGGATATTCACGATATCTACACTGCATTTATTACCATTTTTCAAGTAAACGTGATAAAAAACGCAATCACGTTTTATTAAACCATCTTACATAAACGATTAAGATTAGCCAATTCGATTATTAACTGAATATAACCACAATAGATAATAACATTGAATTATCAAGTTAATTCGCCTTCTTGGCTCTCATTCAACGGTGACGTAATAAGTTTAAATGGAAATTGAAGCTTTCTGATGATGTAATATTGATAGATTACGTAAAACATATAATTACGGTAACCGGGGCATAGTTCTATTTTTATTAATAAAGTCTCACCTGTATAGGATGTTTTCTTTCAAAATTATTTTCAAAAAAGGAATCCAGTGATTTTATTTTCTAACCCCTGACGAAAAAGAGAGTGTTATAAGTTTGACGTGTCTGTGTGTCTGTCTGTGGCATTGTAGCTACCAAACGAATAGACCGATTAAAGTGCGTGGATCAATCTTTATCATTTAGCTAAAAATATACTGTTTCTCAATATTATTAGGAACCATTTAAGACATTAGTTTTTTATGCGACTGTACTCATATCGGTTTCGCCCCTTTTCTCCTTTATAGCATATTATGTATTACCCTTATAGCCTACAGTGACCCGCATGTCGGACGGAGTCATCTAGAGAGTTGACGGGTCACAGCACCGTCTGCCAGAGATTCAAGATATCTAGTAATCAGTGCTAACACAGATTATCTAAATAGTATTTAGTAATCCAGTCAAATGACTACCAGTCAAAATGAGGATCTATATTCATGTTAACTAAAAAGCAGTGGACGAACTCTGGCTGTTGAGTGATGAGTCCATATTAAAATGTCTGAAGTTTATATTTACAATTTACAATTTCTATCTTAAAATCTAACCATTACGCTAGAATAGCTAAGGCGGTAGATTTGCGATTAAGTACACTCTAAAGCAATGAATTCGGGTCACATAAAGATACCTGAAAATCATATCAATATCAATAACGAATAATGAAAACTATGCCAGCTTAGTGAAATAAATTGTGTTCAATAGACAATTAAATACTCATAAATAAACGTAATAAACTTTGTGCTAAAAAAAATAATTACAATATAAACAAATAAAATACTATTAAATAAATAAAATACAATTTTCTCAAATTGCGGTTTAGCATGTTTGGTGTACAGCATTCCAAACCGCAATTTAAGAAAATTGTAATGGTAGGTTGCTAATCAAAATATAGAAAAGAGGAATAAAGAGGAATAGGAGTCTCTATTTTGATGGAATAACTTTACAACAACCAAGAAGTTTTATTATTTTAATTTATTGTCTATTAGACACAATTTATTTCACTACGCCAGCATTATTATATTGCAATAAATTATATTTTCTTTCTTCTTCTATTAGTTGCCGGGATTTTCAGGGTCCTTATGCGACCCGAATTCATTGCTTTAGAGTGTACTTGATCGCAATCTACCGCCTTAGCCATTCCAGCGTAATGGTTAGATTTTAAGATAGAAATTGTAATTGCTCGCGAGTGTAGTTGCTGTTACGAACCACACCCAATATACTACCGATGTGAAAAGTCTTAAGTCAGTCGGACTTAAATGCTTACAAGTTAACAAGCATTTTAGTTAGCTGGAGGGGCTAACAGTCATACTAGTAATTTGTTACCCACGTTACTCGTAGGTAGTATTAAAAAAACATATATATGTATCAATGGTACATATATATTGATGGTATGAAAGTAGCGCTGGTCGATGAAAAGTTGAGGAGCAATAGATTATCGTGGTCCATACCATGCGGTCCATACATTTTGCTCATCCTTTCGCATCACATGTCCATACATGTGATACGAAAGGATGAGCAAAATGTAGTGATGAGAGATCTATGCATAGAAGTTGACGGATACAAGAGTAGAGGACGAACAAAGAAAAGATGGACGGACTGTATGAATATGACTAGAAAGGGAGTAAGGACTGAAATGGTGAATGACAGAGAGTGGAAGAAGAGAACACATTGCACCGACCCCGCATGATGATGATATATCAATGGTACTGTGGATTACCTGTAGTGTTTACCTATCCCATCATCATCATTTCAGCCATACGACGTCCACTGCTGGACATACGTCTCCCTCATTGATTTCCAAGAAGATCAGTTGGAAGCCTTTATTAAATTAAAATTCTCTAACAGCCTCTACGTGTTGGACTCATGTCCCAATGAAAACATTACAAAGGACGACCATCTTTGGTAACAGTGTATGTGGGAAATATGATAAACTAGCAACGCGCCCCGGCTAGCACGGGTAGCAGCAACTAATTGACACAAAACCTTAACTAATTATACACCTAAACCTTCGTCACTCTCGTCTATTGTTGAAAAAAGTATGAAAATCCGTTCGCGAACAGACAAACAGACGCGGTGGGGGACTTTGTTTAATAATATGTAGTGATAATACTACCTGCACGACAAGCCACAATTACTTAGTAAGTTATAATATAATTTATCTAGTACCTATTTAGTTATCGGTGTATCAATATATTTGTTTTCGTTGAAAAGTAATTTATCTCAGTATTATATTATGTTAACCAATTCAACCTTGAATGATGATTTACAAAGTCGGACTAATATGGTTGCCAATATTTGCAAAATAATATCTAGGTATGTAATTGTTTGCTTACTCCTAGATTGACGCGCTATTAGAATAACTTCAGTACCTTATATAAATTACTGAAACCATGTAAGTCACTACTCGTTTATAGAAAATAAAAACTAACTTCTTTATATGCACTGGCCCTTACTCGGCCGTTTTTTTAACCAAAGTTATGTATCTTTCCTCCCTGTGGTCTACGGTGACGGTGATGTCGGAAGCGGTTATCTAGAGAGGAAAGCAGGAGTAAAGATAAGTTATCTTTCCTCCTTTCTAACAAATCGTAATAAAAACACCTTTTGTGGTCACATATATAGATAGCATAGAGTAGAGGTGTCGTTAAAAGACTATTTAGGTGGCACTGACGCGCGACGTAGTCAGAGAGAGTAGTAGCAAGAAGTAAAAACTTTCCGCTTTGCAGTGGTGCACTTTGAGACTTTGACACAATGAATAGAAAAACAACGCCAACATGAATTTAGCTTTTAAACTTTCGCGTTCCATGATGTAATTATGTATTTAGAGTCAGCCTGTGACCACGGCCAGTGCAACCTGGTCGAAACGTCAGGCAATTATACTTAATTAATACCTTTTACTAATACCAATTAATACCCGTTTAAATACATAATTATAACATGAATTTAAGTACAACTGTGTGTTTCATAATTATTTCGCTTCATAAACATATCTGGTAGGTACCAAGAAAAGAAAACAAAATGTTTCAACTCAACACAATTATTCATATCTCTGTCGGTTCTTGATATATTATTTACTGATTTCAGCCGAATATATTTTCGGATTGACCCCCATACAAGAGGAGCCTCCTTACTTCTACCCTTCATAATAGATGAAAGAGAACAAAAATATAGTGCGTAATTTCCTAGTTCAATATTATAAAAAAAAAAGGAAGTCTGGGCCGACACCGACCGATTGGCTCCGAAGCTAGTCGGGCATCCTTGAAACACACGTGATTACAACCGTATATGTATATATATTATTTAAAAATTAATCACCATTTCCCTTGGTCACGCCATAGCATGAGAACGACTTAACCGATCTCATTCATATTTTTTTAATGTTTTCTAATACTTTGTAGATGTTTCTCACGAAACGAAAAATTAAGAAAAGTGCACTGAAAATTGGACAATTTTATAAGCGACATATTGCTGTTTTCCGACATATCTAAACGCGAACGAAATTGCAGGCACAGCTAGTCTTTCATAAATATAAAACTAAATCGCATAAATAAATAGAATAAACAAGAAACAGAATCTCAAGAATCTATATTATGTGTGTTAATGTAACATACGTATATGGATAATACATATGTATGTATTTACGAAAAAAATGTATCTACGTATCTTTATACGTGTTCTAGATACCATAGTATCAGCAATGCATACTTTAGTTTCGATCAACCAATACTAGGCAATAAAAACTAAATGTTAGATACAACTAGCCAGGGTTCAAGTTATCGGCTACAGACGTAACTACCGCAGTTTCCAATGAAGATGCAAACTTGTTTGTTAGGATATGGGATATCGTGTCGGCTGGCGAAAGTGTGCTCAATCGCGAACTACGTACGTTCACTGCTATTACTTCGTAATTATATGTTCTGTAATAAATATTGGGAGATTTAGAAATTACAGACGGTGGAACAATAGGTTGTAAGCATATCCGAGAGATTATTGCCTCGTAAGCATTGGTTTATGATCTGTCTTCTGAACTCCTACGATTTCTAAATCGAATGCATTATGCGGTAAACTACTCAAACACCTGTCTTGGTTGCGACCGGACCGGATCTTTTTAAATGTTATAAGAAATAAAATTAAAAAAAAATTACAAATATTTTATACTATAAGCAAACAACTCTTTTGAAGGAGATCCTGATTATCTCAAACTTTGAGTCGAATATTCTTTACGCTTCTACAGTGTAAGTATTAAAGAGAAAGTTCTTGGACTGCTAAGCGATCAATTTTGAAGACGTATTACCTATGTACTAGCGTCTATTTACATAAACATAATATATGTGAGATATTTTGTATAAATATTAGCAGTAATATGGGTCCCATATTACCAGAAATCTTCTTAACAACGCGAGGTGGTGGCACCACAACCACTTGTTTAAATTGCACTACTTTTTTTATACTTTTAATTGTGGTTTTTTTTTTAAATTCGAAGTATTAATTGTACAATTTTTTTTGTCTGTTCGAGAAATGCTCCTTGCACTATTACAAATGTATTTGTAATTTACAAGCTTGGTGCAAAATTAGACCAATCTAGGTATGCCATATAAATATTTATTTGGTCTAGGATAAAAATTAGCAGCGCACAGTGTTGGAAGTAAAATACAGGTTAAAATAACTAGTTCAGAAGTTGCTTACCCATTGTGAGGTCCAAATGCCCATGACGAGGGCAGGTCCGAAGGTACGAGCAGGGTTCATGCTGGAGCCGGTGAATGGTACCTGTGAACGATATAGTACAGGTAAGTTCACAACTTTCGTGTAGCACAAAAAAAAACAACCGAAAAAAACCTTATTTTTGAAGTCGGTTACAAAAAATGTTTTTCTAAGGAGGAGACTATACTACCTTTTTTATTGTTATTAACACACAATCATAGTACAGACATTTATTTACATCCTCAGAATTAAATACCTATAGTTGAAGTTGTCAGCCATCTCTCTTACTAATTAGCTTTTTTGACAGTTTTCAAATTCAATTTGTTAGCTTCAAAATAAGATTTGTGTTATAAATATATAAATATAAATATAAAATAAATCGTGATTTATTCTACAATAGTTTTTGACGCCTACGTCATTCACGGGGTTAACTATCGGTACGACCGAACATATGATCACACCTTTCTCACACTCTGTATACCTATAGAATTTTGGCCAATAGATTTCATCTAACAATCCTATCAACGCTACTTCTGATTAAGTTGTATTCCGATAGCAGTATAGTTACATTTTTCGTGGCTATTTGTTAATAAAGCAGTAAATATTGAATAGGTAGTTTAAGGACTATCTACTCAGGAAGGATTTATATCCAGACTCAATAATTATGTGTGAATCATACAATTCACCGACAACATTCGACGCGATAGTAGTTGGCTATGTACCCAATTACTTATTAATAATTAGTTCGAGTAGTGGCATACTTCTCGGATGGATCACCGCTGTTGATTCCGCTGGAATCACAGCAGTGGTAGTGTGTAAGTCTCAAAAAAAAAGCGGCTACCTACATACGGCGATTACCTGTGCTATAATTGGTACTTACACAAGCGCAATGGCAGGCGGTGATGCTGAGACCGATGGCGAGTGGGGCAGATCCCTTGAGGTCGTTGCGGCGCGCATCGCATACTCCGTGGACTACCAGTACTAAGACGAACGTGATCAGAGCCTCGATGAGGAGGGCCTGGGGAAAAATACAAATTAGTTAATTATGGATTACTAAATGTTTTTGTTCGATCACAAATTACGAGAGTTTATATTATTATATCCGTAAGGAATAAATAGCCTTTTAACTCGGAATCACGCAGTCTAAAGCTAAGTAAAGGATGAGATCTTTTAGTCATACATATAGCTACATAATATATCTCATCCTCTTTTCAATGTTAGTATATAGATATTACTGTGATTACGCGTTTTGCTAAGTTTTTGTTTGTTTCTAGTTAAAAAAACCTCTGAAACTAATGCATCGATTTTAATAATATTTTCACCATTAAAGCTACTTTAACCAAAAGTAGCATAGGCTATATTTAATTTTAGTAACACGTATAGGTACACGTGAACGATGCCGCGTGCAGCTCTAATTTATATTAAAAAGAAGAAACATGATATTTTTATTAATCCATTATCAATCACTAGTTTTACTAATATATACCTACACCCGCTGACTTTTAAATTTGGAATCATGAGTAACTGACCTGTGGCTCCGTGACTCCGTGCTGCGGTAGTGTCATTCCAAAGCCTCCCAATCTGTCTTCGGGCACCGCCAACTGCAACATACAAATAACTCAGAGTTTTAATTACCATGAACGTTTCTTCTCGACTAAACAAACGCAGCTTCCATCACTTAAATTTATTATAACTGTACTTAAAACATTAACGTTCACCATTTGAAAAATGTAAGCAATTAAAAACTTTTTTAAATGTTTCTGTTGACGACCAACACATTTATATGCATTAATTGATATTAATTAACATTTTATGGTTGTAATCGTGAGATATCTTATATTATTTATCTGAATGAACAACTTATTATCTAAAAACGTGTTGAACATAACATTACTGAAATGTGGGTGGGATACGCTGTAGGTAAGTTATGCTCATCATGCTCGTTAACGTTTTTTTTGTGGGCCCTGTGATCTCCCTTATCCTAATCCTAATTAATATATATTATAAATGCAAATGTGAGTTTGTTTGTTTGGTATACTTTCACATCTTAGCTACTCAGACAATCATCATTAAATTTTGCATTTAAGTTGTCATGGGTGGGAGTCACGTCGAAAAAAAAAACGCTAACAAAGAAGCGGACGAAAGCTAATTTAGTTTATAGGTAAATGTAAACAACCAACAACAACACATACGTAAATACATGTCATAATTTACAATATATTCACGCACTACATTATCTACGCAACAATACATTATGTGATATAGTTATTCAGAATCGTGTCTGTCGAACAACAGTCGTGATCGAGCAAGCGCGTCTTCCTCTCATTAGCACAACGTTGAGGGCCAGTGAAATGTCGCACTAGAGGTCGCCGTGTGAATGTTCACATCATATTAAATAAGCCACTTGACGCTCGCTAATCAGCCAATGTGCTAACTATTTACACCTCTACATATTGCGTAATAAGTATTTGATTAATGAACGTTTTTTATCTCTTTCTGTAACAGTTAGTCTCTAACGCCTGACATGAATGATGAATCTCATCAACGAGTATATCTTCGGAATTAAATTTAATAACTGAAAACTCTGATAACAAAAGCTTTAACTGTCATAAGTATACTTAATTGCAACTCGCAATTATAAGATGTTATATCTCATGCATCATTGTCACTTTAAGTTGAACTGTAGCGACAGCACAATCAATTGGGTAGTATCTGAGTATTCGGCCCCAAATCGATCATAACTCAATTGGTTTTCATTTTAACCAGATAACTTGCAAATATTATAAATTTTAGTCGGGTTGCTCTCTTCTTTCACGACCATGCTTGTAAACGAGTGCTACTTGTATTGACAATGCATGTAGTGGTTTTACTTGTTAGATAAACTTTTTTAAATTAATTTTTAAATAAACGTTTTTCTTAGTCTTCTTTTAAATAAGTGGTATGGTATGGTTTACACAAATATGTATACATATTATAGATGTAGATAAATTAACAATGAAGATGTAAATACGTTTATAATTCAATTAATTGCTATTCTTGCTGAGTAATAGTCACAGCACATTAGTTTTTGCTAACTGCATTTTGTAATAATGAAAATTTCAACTAATGGCAATTGAAGACAGTTCTTTTATCAACGTCTTGTTACTGTGTGTCTTCATTTGACCTGGGTTGACATACATCTATTTCTTGCAAATTCCAAACCGAATATGTATATTTAAAAGTCATTGTGTGCCTATAAGAAAAATTACATAATTATTAAACGTATCGAGACCTAGGCATATTCCAATAAACTTGGTCACCTCTACCTATTTGTCTTTAGATATATTGCATTTTGTTTTTTACACTTCTAAGATGGACAGACTCAATTAATAACTTTGAAACAACGTCTAAAAAAATAGTGTCTTCTCTTGCAAAACTTTTGGTCACGTTGCGTAAAATTAACACTGCTTAAACTGATTTGTTTTTTTTTATGTTAAGAAGTCTTTGCGTAAATTAAACGTTTAATGTA